>VAHH01000981.1:0-16673 GCA_013357305.1 Radopholus similis | reverse complement strand
GCTTAGAATTCGATTCTGCATCGAATGGTACCCATATCTCAAAAGTCGAAAAAATCGAAAAATGGCCGTAACTCCCGAACCCGGATCGACTCCGCTATAGTTTTCCTGGATAGCCCGTGAAAAGTTGGCCTAGAAATGTCATGGCCCCGCGGCCCTCCGGGCCACTCCCGAGGCGCTAGAAGTTTTCGCGCGCGAAACTGCCTTAACGCTTTAGTATATTTAATATAACTGAAAAAAAAGTGCTAAAATTAAATTAAACAAAACAGTTATTAGTTATTATATAAAATAGATGATTTTTAGGCACCAAACCGACCACCTTTATGCTCGGCGCCAAATGACCCCGATTCATAAATCCGAAATTTTGTCATTTGCCGACCCTTAGTATTTTAGTATTTAGTAGGTACTAAGGTATAGGCGTATAGGTACGACGGTACGAGTATCGAGTACGAGGTACTATGATCGTATGATGTATCATGTATGATCCTATGATGTAATTTTTGGCATTTTGACTTTAAACGATTTGTTTTTGGTGTGACTCACCATCAGGCTTGGCTCTGGCAGAAGTTGTTTGGACCTTTGGACCTTTGGATTTTGAAGAATGGAGACTTGAAGAGATGTTTTTACTTTTTATTAGGTTCTTTATCTCATCCTTCATTTTCAAATTTAATAGTTGGTAGTTGAGGGATGGGAATGAGAAATGAGGCTACGGGCGAGGTAGGATTAAGGATTGAGGATGGGATAGGGGATATAAAATATAGGTAAACAAGTAAACATAAATAGAGCAAAGGGCACATATTCACTTCACTTACTACTATGTAAGTATCGATTTGTTTGTTACTTAGATATGTATGTTAGCGCGTGATCCGATTTTATTGTAGTTAGGTGATAGAACAACATTACATTTGACCATTACAGAAAAGGAAAGGGAGGTTAATCATTTTAGAAATTAAGATCTTAAAACTGATTTTTAAATTCTGGATTACCAATTTGCTTACTCTGCTGTAATGGCTTCTTCAGCCAACAAATATGCTGCAGGAGACAGTCAAAAGTTACAATTTAAGCAACGACCGCAAAATGAATATGAAGCTGTCAGTTTTTTAAAAAATTAATAATACCTACTGCTTTAATTTTTAAACTTTTTAGAGTGTATTCGTGCTCTGTGAAGTTTTTGGAGAAGTTTACGATTACGAAAAAGGGTGCTACGTCTTCCTGGATGGAGTCCTTTCTGTGGTGGAAAAGGTATTTTATTGTGTAATCAGGAGAATAAGATATTTTTAATGCTAGTCGAGCGGAGTATTCCTGGAATGGAAGTCCTGTGATGGGAAATCCTTACTGCCAGATCCAGATGATACCGAATGGGTGATTGAAGGGGACGAAGTGGAAGCGGGAGCCAACTCTTCCAGCAATGTGGGGCAGACGCGTGACTCAACTCCAATCAACGCACAGAAGAAGGCGATGCAGAAACTGATGCAGCAGAAGCAGTTCAGCACAGACTTGAACTCCATTCGTTCTTTTGTACACGGCAATATGAAGAAGGCCAATGTGCCGGTTTGGGTGCGATTCATTTGCAAGGATGGGACCGAGTCGGACACTTACCATTTGCGAGGCGGCGGCTATGACTCGTTCGTCAATTGTCTCCAGAGGTATTGGCTGCGAACATTTCTCTTGAAAATATAATAGTTCTGCAAATTTTAGATACGTTTTTCTTACACGCTCCGCTAAAGCAGAAAATCTTGTGCTAATCTCCGACAGCAGAACCGATGCTCTGGAAAAGTCGGTCGGAATGCTGAACTTGGACAAAAAGGACATTGTTTCGGTAGTCTTTCGACCAATCAATGATAAACTTTTCTTGAATTGCAGCGTTTCTTGTCGAATCCGTACGCGACAACCATGACAATTGCTTCAAAGGTCACTTCTTCGCTAGCACCGCTGCTCGACCCGGAAGCTGTAATCAGCGAAAACCAGTTGCGCGCAATGAGCCAACAGCAGCGTTACGGCGAGGAGGATGAGGCAACAAAATTGAGGTTTCCGTAAAGACATTTCTGCAATTTGATTCAATCCGCTAAAATAGGTCCCACAATGAGGCAGGCTTTGAACATGTTTTCCAACTGGACCTGCCAATGCGCCCGCAAATCTTGCACCGGGATCCGCCCGTGGATGAGGCAATCTGGCAGAAATTTCGCTCCCTTTCTGGCAGTGATGGGCGCATCTTGGATCCACACGGCGTCAAGACACTGATATTCCGCGGTGGGATAAAGCCAGAGCTGCGTCCCACGCTTTGGAAGTACATGCTCAACTATTACAAATGGGAGTGCTCAGATGCGGAAAACGAGAAGGTTTCAAAGAGAAATCATGGATCGATTTTGGACTCTTCTTTCCAGCATCGCAAGGAACTCGAGGAAGATTACAAACGAATGAAACTGCAGTGGATGAGCATCACGGAGGACCAGGAGAATCGGTTCAGTTCCTTCCGAGATCGAAAGGCCTTAGTCGGTAAAATCAATGAGAAACAATCATCAAGTACCAGCAATATGGTGATCTTTTACCTGATTTAAGAAAAGGACGTGGCCCGAACGGACCGTTCCCATCCGTTCTTCAGCCGAACCAACCCAGAAAATTTGCTTCTTTTGCGCGACGTTCTCATGACATATTGCATGTACGACTTTGATTTGGGTAATAATATCCTGAAAGTTCCTACCAAAATATAAAGTGGAAGTGCTGTTTTCCAGGGTATGTGCAGGGAATGTCCGATTTTCTTGCGGTTCTCTGCATCGTGCTCAAGAATGAAGTGGACGTTTTTTGGTGCTTCATCGGACTTATGGACCTCGTGGTATTCCAATAGATTCTCCCATCGAATCCCAGTACATTTTTTCTTTCAGCACAAGAACTTTGAGATGGACCAAGTGCACATAAAACAGCAACTCTCCAACTTGAAGAGTTTGGTCGAGATCGTCAATCCACGGTGAGCAAATCTTGGGAGCTTTAGAATGGGGCCAATTGGTTGGCGTTTTCCCCCTCATTTTGAGCTGTTTTTAGTTTGGCGAACTACTTGGACAGCCACGACAGCGACCACATGTACTTCTGCTTCCGCTGGGTGCTTGTCGCCTTCAAGCGGGAGTTCAACTTCGACGACACGCAGTACCTGTGGGAGGTGCTCTGGACCGGCATCCCCTGTCGCAACTTCTTGCTGCTGTTCTGTGTGGCGATATTGGACGGGCAGGCGGATGTGATTATCGAGAATCGCTTCGGATTGACGGAAATATTGAAGGCTGGTTCAGCAACTAGCTATTCGCTCAATTTTAAACCTATTCTCGATTCCAGCACGTCAACAATTTGTCCATGCGGATCGAATTAGAGCGGTGTGTAAATCTAAATGATGCTACTAAATGCCGTTTTCACTTTAGAATGCTCTGTGTGTCCGAGGCCATCTATCACCAGCTCGCCGCTGTCCAGGACAAATTGCCGCGACACATTTGCGAGATTCTATCTTTCAATTGCGATCCCGAGGAGAATGGAGGGAATTGACGGGCTTGGCCAATTGAGCGTTGAGTAATCCTGTTTTGTATAATAACCTTATCACCGATATGTTCTTAGAGTTTTGATTGCGTCACATTCAACAGAAACAGATTGAAGATTGATATTTTGTCGCAATTGCACATTTTCCTATCCAAGTTGATAAATTATGTACATTTTTTTCAGTCACACTACCTCTTAATTCCGAAATGTCGATAAGTTGAGTGAGTGTGTCCTAGAAGTCTACTCTATGCCTGCTTAGCACATCTATGTATCTCCCGAAGCGATTGTAAATATTTGTTCTTGATTGGTGATTACTGCTGATGAGAACCGATAAAACTGACTGTTAAAGAGCGGACGAATTATACAATGAGCAATAGCCGAATGAATTCAGCGAACGCGAGAATAGGGGCGCGTAATTAAATATTATTACCCAATCCCCCACGCGAGTCGGAGTTACTACCCTAGAAAAAAGAAGATTAATTGGCTGATTGTGTGTAAAGGTCGAGACTGGAGAGCGTAACCGCACAAACGGGTTCCGATTTCTCATTCTATCGTTCCCACCCAAGATTTGCCGTCAGCAGCACAATAGGCAAAATATTTATTTATGTCTCATCGTTTGCTGGCGGCAATATCCCTCCTGTTCATCTGTTCGCTATGCGCCACATCCATTGCCGGACAAGGCCTGCTGGGTGGTCTGTTCGGGGGCGATGACAACAGAGAAGAGAAAGAAGGCAAAGGGAGGGGGCATGGCGGAGGAGGTAGGCGAACAAAAAACGAAGTTGAAGCCAACCCTAATTTGGGGTTTCAGAGCACGGACATCATGGACGTGGAAGAGGAGGAGGCCATGACAAGGAAGAGGAAGAGCAGCAGGGACATGGGGAAGAGGGTGGTCAGAGTGGAATGGAAACAGAAGAGAAAAGTTTTGAAATGAGTTGTTGTGTGATAAAACGGCCATTCACGTTTTAAGAGAACGGAGGCGGCAAAGGTCATGATGGCTTTGCAGGGGGCCTGTTGGGCGGATTGTTGGGCCAGGTCGAGCACAGTGTGGGCGAGGGGCTTGGACAGGTAGGCAAAATGCTGCCGCCGGGACAAGCGCGGAAGCTGATCAACGGCGTGGCGGAGACTTTCTACGCGCCCGACCCGCAATCGGAAATCCCTCCCCATGTGCAGCGGCGAATCATGCGGTGGGCCAAAACACATTAAATGGGAACCAACCAAAATGGCATACCTAGTACAGGTTCTGCACAAAGCATCCGGACCATGAGAAGTGCAAGTGAGTGAGCTGTGGAGAACGTACAATAAAATATATTAAAAATACGTCAATCGCAGAGGCCATCCCGAATGGGTCGTCAAGGAGGGCGTGTTCCCGCAGATCAGCGGACTAACCGACGAAATTCTCGAAGTGACCAATTTGGAACATTAATTCTTAGGATTTCCATTTCCTTCAGTTTCCCAAAAAGTTGAAGTTCAAAATTCGCGGAATTCCACAACTGCATCTGAAGAACCTGTTGGAGGGAGTGCCGGAAGAGTTGATGAAGAAACTGCCGCACAAACTGGCCAGGAAGCTGAGTGAGGAGGCGAAGAGGACGCTCAAGGTAAAGGAGAGTGTGCAGCAATCAGTTCAGCAGTGTGTTGAAGAATCTTTGCGCGAATGGACAATGCAAGCGGCAAAAGGACGATTTCTTGAATTTTCGGGCGGGACTGGCGGAACAGGAGTCAGTGGTGCTGAAGAAAATCGCGTAAAGGCAGTGTGTTGAGAACGGGAAAATGGTGCCGATTTTCAGTCCGAGCAAGGCCACCGAGGACATCGACAACGACATCGAGGTGCGACTTCAGCGCGTTTACGACGTGAAGAAGGCACTTGTGAAGCAGGCCGGATTGGAGCAAGATGTGGGCGGCATTTGCTCAATAATTGTCGACGTCCCAATGCGTTTGCAGATTGACCCGGCCAACGACGGCGTGTTCCAGCAGGACATTCTGCTGACGGAGGCACAGTCCAACGCCCTCCTGAACCAGATAGAGCGCGGCAACGAGACGGAGCTGGCCATTCCGGACAAGCCTCCGGACCTGATTCCCTCCAGTCCGACCGCTGCGGGCGCTGAGCCGAACGCCACTCGTGCGAAGCGGGCCGGCAACTCGCTTTTCTTGGAGCTGGCGCCGGCCGAACGGTGGCCCATCGGAGCGCCGATCCTCTTCTTTCTGGACAAATCGCTCGGCAAAATGGCCCAAAAGTTGGCACTTGAACCTGTGCCGTTTCAGCGGACGCGGACAAACAGGCGGTGCGAGCAGCCATTCAGCTGATCCAGTCCAATTCGTGCATCCGCTTCCGAGAAGTGGCTGCCGCGCCATCGGGACAGAACTACATCCACTACGTCAAATGGCCCAACCCCACATTGTGCGCGACAGCAAATTGCACACATTTCCACGAGCAAATTCAGTTGCGGGAACAGCTACGTGGGCAGACTGTCTCCGGCCAACCCCGTCTACCTGTCGTTCATGTGCGGCAACCCGATGGGCGTTGCGGTGCACGAGACTCTGCACGCGCTGGGCCTGCAGCACGAACAGATCAGACCAGGCACGGGAGTCAAACACCCGAAGGGCCTTTGACGGATGCCAAACAGACAGGGACAGCTTCATCACCGTGCTCTGGGACAATGTGGACCCGCAGCGCTACGACTTCTTTGCTGTGTCGGACGCGAACAAATTCTCCAGGTCGGACCATTATTAGCCCCCAATTCACACATCCCCTTTGCCCTGTCCGCAGCTATGGCATCAGGTACGACTACGCAAGTGTGATGCACTACGCGTCCAACATTGCGGCCAAGTCGTTCGGCCTGAAGACCATGACGGCCAAACTGAACCCGGGCGCCAATGACGCCCAGATGGGCCAACGGAACGGCATGTCCGCGTCAGATGTGGAGGCACTGAAGCGGATGTACTGCAAGTCGAGCAGTGGGAACAAGAGGGGAATGCGGCAGTGGATATGGTGATTGGCTGATTGCAGACTGCGGGGACAACAACGTCTACTGCGGAGTCTGGGCCACCCAGGGCGGGTGCTACGTGAATGGACAGCCGCACGGCTGGATGCAGCAGAATTGCCGCAAGTCTTGCGAGTTCTGTTAGCCGCCGAGAGGGAAGGCCCGTCGCATCTAATTGCTTTTTGGATTGATTGGTCGCCGCACGCACAACCACAGAATGTTCGTCCAACGGCAGAGAGTACCTATTGATCGAAATGAAACCACAACGCATCCACCCATCCATCCTATACATCCTGCTGTTGCTATTGGCACGCATTATTGGCCGACAATTTGGGTTCGCCCAAATCGGCACATTTGTTGGCGGATGACGAGCGCTCGATCCCCCCGCTTTTTGCGCCTAATCCCATTTGACATTTGCTGGATCCACTTTCGAACCTTCCGGCGTCACAAAAGTGCGCCTCCCGTACCCGCTCATCATCTGGCCAACACATTTCGCGTCCCCTCCCCCAATCCCTCCCTGTGGGGCGGCCAAATTCGCGCCTCGAGTGAAACAAATTGAATTACTGCTCCGCCTCGCCGCCGTCCCAATCTCGTCGCCCTTCCTTAACGCCATCCGCCAGTTCCGGTGGAGCGTGATTTATTTGGGGAAGGCCGAAAAAGAGGCGCGTAAACTCACTGGTCGCGTGGATTGTGCTAGCCACAGGGAGTGAGTGGCTCGCGTCAGGGCAAATTAGAAATTAGCGCCATCCATCCATTCCAGCTACTCCCCGCGAGAGGCTGCAGCTGCTGCTGCTGCGGTGGTGTCACATTCGTGCCCCGAACAAATTGACACCGCAGCCGGTGATTGAAGCTGAAGGGCGCTCCAGAATGTGCCGATGGGCCATTGGCGCTCTGACGCAAGTGCACTGGCGACGTTCAAAAAGGCACAAAAACACAAGTGTGCCTTGGCCGACGGTGGATTCGGCATATTGTTGGCGCCACTTTCCCACAACCAAAAGCGGCCCGTTCTCCCAAAAACGCAGAGATTTGGGGGACACAATGTGTGCCAATGAGGCCATTCATGTCAATTGTTTGCGCACTCCCACAACCAGCAGAATGCGTCCGTTCACAAAAGTGCCCTTTGTGGAATTGCATCGGGCCCCGGTTTATTCCATTGAAATGTTTTCCTTATCATTTTGGCTCATTCAAAAGGGACACCGGTTGGCTTTGAACATTTCTGATTTTGCCATTGTCTCTGCACTTTACTTTTAAGTTTCCAGTCCTTTATTAGTCCCCCGCCGCTTCCAACCCCAAGTCCCAAGGTCTTCAGCAGCTGTTTCTGCCACCTTCGGAGGATGGAGACCTTTCATCGTCAAATTTTGTGTTTGATGGATTAGGGATCAGAAAAGACGCGACACAGATCTGTTCGAGTGGAGGATCCAAAAGAACACATTTCTGGGAATTCTTGATCCTTCCCCCCGCGGCAATCGCATTCCACCAGATTTAGGCCACTCTCCCATATTCCGTTAGGGCGCTTGTTTATTAAATTTGTCGGAAATAGAAGAAACGGGCAGGCGGAGGCGGATTGACTTTGGCCCTCCCAGCACAGGGTTTCTGATTCCGTTGCGACACGGCACCGCACACTGCTGCCGCCGGCGCAAATTGTTCTTTGTGCTCCGTCCGTCGGTCGCTTCGTCCAATTCGGGCAAATAAATTGCGCCGCAAATTTGCGAGTTCCACTCCCAAATGTGTGCACAGGGCCGAATCGATAGGCGGCGTTGGGCCTCAGGGGATCCGTTGCGCTATCGCGTTTTTAATTTTGAATTCCGAACGCCCATCATTATGCACTGCTCCCTGGCCCTTGCCCCACAAGTGGCAACACAGACTGAGAGGGACCATCGGTCTCTTGGGCTTCGCCACAGTGACGTGGTAATCGCGCATTTACGCAACAGGGGAATCCTCCGAGTGCCCCTGAGCCCCTGACCCGTCCAAGCAAACACCCCTAATGAATGCTCGCCGAACACATGCGCTTTAATCCCTTTTGACATTAGTCGTCCATGCCCATGTCTAAGCCTTGGCCTTATTACTAGTTGTGTTTTACTCATTAGTATACATAGATTAAGCCTCGAAGATAAACAAAAAAGTAATACTAAAAGTGCCATTGCACGACATTATTATTATTATTCAGTTTTTAATTCAGTAATACTTGCGCTATAAACTAGTGTAACGTGCCAGCTTTAAAGAAATTTGTTAAACAACCACCCGAGTTGGTTTGTCGACTCTAAAGGATCTAAAGCTCGAAGTTCAAAGTCTGAGCACTAAAAGTAACACCTCCCATGCCCATAAAACCTGTACATAGTGTACACAAGTACCAACCATAAAAGATAAAAGACGCAATTTCCCCACAGCTCAGACGCAAATGAGCCACTCCGAATTGGATGCCATAGTCGCCCCGTACAGCATCGTCGCCTCCAACACCAGCGGCGGCGATTATCCCAATCAGCAGAGCCAATGGCACAACCAAACGACAACAGCAGCAGCGGCGGCAGTCCCAGAACAAAGTGGCGGCAATGAGACGCTGATGGTGCTGCAGTTCTACGAGGAGACGCGCGCGTTCGAGCGCCAGGTCGGCATCATCATCCCCTCCATTTTCGCCGTGTTCGCCTTCTTCGGCCTGGTCAGTACCTCCCCATTTTTAAAAGCCAAATATTTGTAATACCGGCAAACTCGGTTCACTAGCAGCATTTGTGTAAATCGATTTTTCGCTTTCCAGATCGGCAACCTGTTGGTGGTGATCGTGGCGCTGAACCGCCAGATGCGGAACTCGACCAACACGCTGATCATTGGGCTGACCTGCTCCGACCTGATGTTCCTCACACTGTGCATCCCGTTCACCGCCATCGACTACGCCTTCCCGCAGTGGGTGCTGCCCACGTGGATGTGAGTGCCGAACAACCACAACTATCGCTTCTCCATCCACCCCCACTGTTCCACATTATTGTTCGCCAGGTGCCCGCTGATCAACTACCTGCAGCACTCGTCCGCCTATTTCTCCGTGTGGACCCTCACCCTGATGGCCGCAGACCGCTTTCTGGCAGTGGTGTTCCCCGTCGAGTCGATGACCTTGCGGTGAGTCTGGGGACCGGCGAAGTCAATGGCGCGGTTTTCAGAACTCCGAAAAACACGTTCTTTGTGCTGGTGGTCGTCTACTCGGTGATTCTGGTCTCCCAAATACAGGTGACTGACAGCCCTTTTGTATTATTTGGGGTCATTTGTCCTCTCAAAGGTGGGACGCATCCACGCAGTGTACAACTACACCTTCATCATGGAGGAGCGCTCCGCCTGCTCCATCGTCTCGATCACCAAGGGCGAGGCCACCGTTGCCGAGGTGGATAAATAATGCCCAATCTCTCCTCCTCCTCCTCACTTCCCGCCCTCTCCACAGGCGCGTCTCTACTTCTTCTCGTTCAACGTGTTCGGCTACTGCCTTCCCCTGGGCATCACGTGCGTTCTCTACTACTTCATGCTCAAGCGTCTCTGGTACGCGCCGCTAATGAGTGGCGGCGGCGGTTCTTCCACGAAGGCAAGAGAATTGAGAATTGATGATTGCCTTGTCTAACTGAATTGCGCCGTTTCAGTGCAGCTCGATGCTCAGCACCAACGCCAACAACTCGGCCAACTCTTCGCTGCGCTCCCGCCCTGAAACCATTCGGGCCAAGCGCAAAGTGACGCGTCTGGTGCTCTGCGTGGTGATCATCTGGGCGGTGTGCTGGCTTCCCCTGAACCTGTGCTTCTTCGCGTCAGGTGGAAATTATTAAAGAAATGTACAGTGACTGGAGACTGTTATATATTTGATAGTGCCAACAAGATACGGGGATTTCGATTTTCATTTATTCCACTGTTCAGGGCTGATATACCCGGACACACTGGTGTTGAGGGGAGGCAAGCCGATTGTGATTGTGCAGATATGCAGCCAAGTGAGTGCAAACAAACAGACACAAACGGACAGAGCGGTGCACTCCTCTTCTGTGCCTTGTCCAGGTGCTTGCCTACTGCAACTCAACGCTGAACCCGATTCTGTACCCGCTGGTGTCGGAGAACTTCCGCAAGGGCTTTCTGCGCGTGCTCTGCTGCATGGCCAACTGGCTGAGCTGCGGCCGCTGCTGCAAACAGTTCCAGGTGTACAACGCGCGCATGGAGCTGACCATGCTGAACAGGACCAACAGCAACAAGTCGCGCCAGATCAGCAGGAGCAACTCCAAGTCCAATTCCATCAAGACAACGCAGAACCAGATGAGAGAGGTGCGCAAAATCCATCGATTAGTGAACATACTTGGTTGGACCTCCTCTCTTTTGCGTTTGCAGCAGACGGCGCAGAGCGAGCCGAGCATGTTGTCGCTGCTGCACCGGCAATCGCTGAAGCGGTGCAGCGCAGTGAGCATCCAGGGCGCCAATGGAAACGCGCGCCTCCGACTGCTGTCGCGCGGGGAATCGGCCTCCTTCTTGACGGTGGGCGGAGGCCACCACAACGGCGACCTGCACGGCAAGTACTCCTCGTCGCTGCTCATCCAGCTGCCCCCGCACCCGCACCAACAGCAGCTGCAGCAGCAGCGCAGAATGTCGCGCATCTCGGCGCCCCTCTACGACCCGTACCACCACCGGCCCTCGCAGCACTCGCTGCTGAGCATGCGCCGCACCAATCTGAGCGGAGAAGACGTTTCGGTGGTGGCGGAAGAGGAGAAGAGTGGCGAAAGGGACCAAGAGACTGGGGTTATGGGGAATGGGAGGATACTGGGGGATGGCGGTGAGAAGAACGGAACAGGAGGGGCGGAGAAGGAGTCGCTGGCAACGGGAGGGAGGCGGCGGAAGGACAGCACCAGCTGCAGGGATTGCGGCACTGAGCAGTACCGATTCGAGGAGGGAGACCAGCAGATCTGAATAAACAATAAATATCATTAAAACGTGTTGAATCTGAAGGTATAATTATTTAATCCACGTCTGGCAACATTTCCCATTTTGTCGTCCAATTCTTACCGAAATATCGCATAAATGCTTTTTTCGTTCTGTTCTCTGATCTCCGTCGATTTTAATTGCGCACAAACTATACTGGATTGAACATAATCTGGGGTTCAAATCTCCCCAAATCCGGGCAGTCACACTCATTCCGTATGGACAAAAACCGCGAAATTTTGTGACACTCCGCAATATCGCCTCATTTCAGCCCCACACCGAAATGGCCCTTGCCTGCCAATTTTCGCTTTGTCTCCTTGCCCTCGTCCTTGCCTCTGTGGCCAGAGGAGGCACTTTGCCCCGGCAAAAACGGTCGCCGCAACAGCAGGGATGGCCCGCAATGACGCAGGCTGGGAACGCCGTGCAAAAGGACCTGACCGCCAGACTGGGCTCTCAGACGCCGCAGCTCTCGCTGAACATGCCTCCGGACAGCCCCGCCCTGGCAATGCCGAACATCACCAAAATGGTAAAATCGATGAAAGACATAGTGCATATTTTATGTTTGGCTGGCATAACCAATTATGCATTCGCCAGATTGAGGGTATTCGAAACCCGACGTTCACGAACAGTCCAGTGCCAGGCTGGAACGGCGGCCGTTGACTAACCAGCAGAAAATGCTTGATTCCTCTGTCCGCTATTTATACTTGTGCCGCATAAATGGGATGCTTCCTTTGTGCGCCAATTTCCAATAAGCAATAACATATACATATATCGAGACGGTTGTTACCACTTAAGTACATACCGTAAATCCTCTAATTGAACGGCCGGCCGTTCTATTTTTCAACCTGCCTCTAGAGGGCCGTTCTATTAGAGGGGGCCGTTCAATTAGAGGATTTACGGTATTACATAATACTCCTCACTCTCCCCGATCGCGCTATTCCATTTTGAACGGCGTTATCAGTTATCACCCAATCTTACACTTTTCAGTTATCAGGAGTCTCTAAACTCTAAACCCTCTACAATATGCTCATTCTTAAAAAGGAGTACCGTTAGCCGGCAACCGGCATAGCACAAAGGACGGAGGATGTCTGCTGTGGTTTTATTTTTGCGTAGTGTCTTTTATTCATCACACATTCTTAAGTATCAATTATTACAGTGCTTGAGAGTATGTGTCTTGGTTCTCAGATTGGGTATTATTTCTACAATCGGATGATTATTATTGTGGAAATGGGCGAAGTGTTTTCCGTCGGATTCTGTTAGTGGTTGGTGCCTTCTCTGGGATATCAGGCCCTTGTGCTGGGTCAATGCGACATTGTCCCGTTGTGCAGCACTGCTGTAGCATTGGCCAGTCCAAATGGCCGCCTCACCTCGAGGGCCATGCCATTGCCGTCGTTCAGCATCGAGACTATGTTTGCCCGCAGTCCTGCCACCATCCCGAACAGGCCGACGCAGGCCAGTCCCAGGTTCATGACCAGCCGGAGTGCGGCCCTCCCGTTTTGGCGGCGCTCAATGAACAACGGGACGAACAAGAGCAGGTCGATGAGGGCGGGGAACACGAACGAGAGCAGCATTCCGGAACTACAAAAACAGTTTGTTTTTATGTGCAACACTGGTCTTACCTGATGCCCACCAGCGGAATGATGTGTTCCAAATTGGGCACAGCGGCAGCGAACACAACTTCAAAAATGGGACTTTTATGGAGGGGATTCAGAGTTTAGTTTCGCTTACAGCAAACGGTGACCATCAACGTGCGGAAGAAGAGTTCGCAGCCCAGTTCCAGGCTGTTCGGCAGACGCCAACCGTTTGCATCTCCTTCTTTTCGGCACTGTGCCTCTTCAGCCTTTGAGCCAGGAGGACCGCCATCCTCTACGCCGGCGAACAACAGCTGCTGCACTCGGGACCAGAGCATTTCCACGATCACGTACATTTGGAGCTGAAAGCAAGCGAACACGGACAGACAGATGCCCAGTTTGACGAGCGTGAACGACCTAAAAGGGGTTGGGAGGTGCGAAGGCTCGATTGGGTGGGTGCCCCACAGATGGTGCTGGGGCAGGTTGAGCGTGATGCTGCCCTGCACGTCCTTCCCGTAGGCCAGGTAGCCGAAGAACCCCATGCTGCCGTAGATCAGCGACGCGACTGAGATCCCGGCGGACAGAATGCCGAACGGGCCCAGCATCTGCTGGGGCCGCGCCAGTTTGTTCTCCATCGGCAGCACGAGGGTTTGCGCCTCGAACGAGTAGATGATCGCGCCGGCGGCGGTCAGCGCCCCGTCGAAATTGTTGTAGAAGGGCAATTCACTGACGGAGTGTTGTGGATGCAAAATGAGGTACTGAATGGGAAACAAGTTCCGAGGCATTCATGGATAGGGCACTGACATTGAGCGTGAACACCAACGAGATGACCTGAGAAAAGGACCCCATTAACTATTCATATTTACTTTCTCATAGAATTCGCACCATCAACACGTTGCCGACTGCGCTGAAGACGGCGATGAAGCGCAGTGAGCGGATGAAGTTGAGCAGCATCATCGGGAAGTAGATGATCAGCAGCCAGTGCATCAGCGAGTGGTGGAAGCTGGTCAGTTCAGTGAAGATCTGCGCAATAACTCAACGGGTTGGTGTGAATAGGGTCTTTCTTACCTCTTTCAGGCTGACCGCGATGAACAGGTAGTAGCTGCTGCAGAAGCCGAACTGCAGGCAGATGGTGCCCGCGTTCACCAGATTCCTTCAAAATGTCGCGAGAATTCTTTCCCATGTTTTAGGCGCATATATATTATATACTTTGCCCATTCCCGGTATGCTCGAATCCACCGGAAGCTGACGGCGCAGGTCTCTCTCGCCACGTCCCCGTAGTTCAGATAGGAGATGCCCATCCGTCTGTAGTGGTGTTGCGCACACTTCACCAGCTGCCTCATGCAAACCCAGTTGAGAAATGCGAACATCACAACAAGCGCCAGTCCCATCTGAAGTGAAAAAAATGCGTGGAAAAACGGGGCGTTTTTCACCCAAATGCCCGCATCGCGAAATGCTAATGGCAAAGACAAGTAGCCGGCTCCGACCAGACTCTTGACAAAGTTGAGCAGAGTTGCGTAATAGCTTGAAGAGAAGTGCGTGATTTCAAGCGTGGGTAAGGCTTCTTACGAAAGACCGTTTTCGCGAACAATTGGTGCGCCGCCCTTTTTCCGCTGGACCGATGGAATCGTGGCTGTTGAGCCGTTGCTTCCAGTTTGTGAGTCCTTTTCAACTGGAAAAGTGTGGAAAATGGCTGCTGTCGGCTGCGGCATTTTGTTATCCATTGGTGCAACTTTGTTGCGTCTGCAGTGAGAGTTTACGAAGGAATAGACCATGGTTCTTGAGCTATTATGTAGGTATTGCTGGAACTGCTGAAAATAGGTAAATGTTTTGAGTTTGCGAAAGTATCACGAGGATGGAAAATGGAGAAAATGGATTATAAGGTCCGATTGGTGTGCGCACAATAGCAGAGGTGTGAACTGCGAATGGTGTTTTTCGCAAATATTTTTTTTCTGCGTCTGATGGACTTTCACCGCAGCATTTTAACGAGCGAGAAATAACAAATAATAATACAACAAAGAAATGAGCTGATCAATTGGTTGCGGGAAACAGAGAAAAGAATTGGGAATTGAATGGGGAATGAACGGGCGGGCGGTGTTTGGAGGAATAGAAATCAAATTTCATATTATTTAGCCCCACATGCCACATCCATTGACGGAAGAGTTCACATGGGCGATTCCCGCAAAAAAATGGTCTCGCAAAAGAACACAAATGGCAAGAGACAAAACATGGGAAGAATAATAAAAATAATAGGTAGTGCTAGAGAGGTAGAGAGACAAGTCTGCTCTGCTGGTGTTGCATTGGCCAAATCCAGAAATGACTATAATTGCACTATTACTAGTATCTATTACTTGTAGCTTTTTTACTTTTTAGCGGATAATCCGTTTTAATTGCGCCTATATCAGAGTCCGAAACAACATTACGGGATAAACCAATTTTTAGGCAAAGTCATAAAATAATATCCTCTCAAAATATAGAACACTTTGATTCACCATTTATGGGTTTCAAAATTTTAGTTCCAATGAAGCGATGACTGATCCAGACTAAATACCAAACAGGCAGGCGGCCAATTGGTCGCTCCATTATTAGTAATTTCTGTTTAATGCGAGAGAAAACGGGGTATGCGGTTACTATTTATTTGCAAAGTTACAATTTTTGTGATGGAGCCATTGGTAATCAACAAAAATTGGGCCAACCGAACGATTGTCCAGGAACCCCACAGAATGGGGGGAGAAGATAGATAAGAGACACAAAAGAGTATTAAAATGGAAGAGTGGAAATTGGGACACTTTAAACAAACGAAGGGAAAGTTTTCCCTTTAATAATATTTACTAGCTAATAGCCTCTGCTGGGAACAATAAGCGGGAAGAATGACAAATGACCAAATCGGTGCCCGTCCACAGAAACAATCGCCTGTCAGGTGTGATGCTTTATCACCAACTGAACCAACATTGTGCCCCCGATGAGAGGCTCTTGCAAAAATCAGGGGAATACCTGATATGCCGTATCGGCAATACTCCGAGTATTGATGGCTTTATCAATTTCTCGAATCCAACCCTCGTGCTTCGTTGTTTTCAAAAAGTGCATAACTGGATCGTTTTTAAATTTTAACCATTGTTGGGCTGGCTATAAATGATTGAAGGATATGAAAATGAAGCTGGGTTAAAATTCTCGAACTTAGAGCGTTAGAGCCAGCCACTCAATGCCTTAAAAATTCATTGTTGAGTCATTTCTCATTTAGGATGTTCAGCTTGCTTAATTGCTGGTAAATTGTTTACCCAAATCAACAAAACAAGTTTTACTTAAAAAACATAAAAAGGCACACAGCCGAGATTAACAATTGGGCACCGCGCCCGCCGCTCGGTCCATCCTGATCAATTCCCAGCTTCCTTCTCAGAGCTCGCCAAAGGTGGGACGAGGGGCTTCTCTGCAAATGGCATAATAAATATGAGTCCATAAAAACACTATACTTACGGGAAAACTCGCTTCACTACATTGTAAATGGCTTCTTGGTTCCCACGAACGCGATGGCGAAATTTGTGAACGATTCCGTTCGAATCGAGGTGGTAATGCAGTGTGTGTGTGTGTTATGGTGAAATCGTACAAAGCCAGAGGCCAATTTCCGTTCCTGGGTTAGGGCCAATATCATTAATCACGTTACCCGGCCGGCGACCCTCCC
>VAHH01000980.1:0-16685 GCA_013357305.1 Radopholus similis | reverse complement strand
TAAATATGTTTTTTGGCTGTGGTCTAATTAAATATGTTTTGTGGTCTAATTCAGTATGTCGTGTGGTCCATTTAATATTATCTCATAGCAAATTTCACGGCTCCCTCAACAGTCCTTGGTACACTGGTTCACGGCATTCCCTCTCCTTTATGGTTCGACTTTTTTCGCCATTCAGTGTTCACACATTGCAAAAGTGGGTCCGCTTCAGCCATCCAAGATAAGACGCTTTTTGGTTTTTGCCTTTGAATCTCTTTTGCGTCAGCGAATTAAAGTAAGTAAAATAGTGAAAACCGTGCGGAAATCCATCAGGAGGCCTTTGGAGAGTCACTCAGTACTCAGTCACCTTTCGTGCTTCTGCTGTTTTCGTGGCCTTTTGGCGCTCATCTTGCGTTTCCCCAGCAGAGCGACTTCCTCCTTCCGCTGCCGTCCCTTTGTGCGATAATCCACTTTTGGGGCGCCGTCCCGATTCCCTGACTCTGGCGAGCTGTTTTTGTTTCTGTCACGCGTCGCCCGCGGTTGCCATCCGATGCCCCCGTTGGGAGCCCAAAACAACGGCCGACTGACTGCTCGCCTTTGGTTCTTCTGCTGGCTGTCGCTGCTGCTCAATTCTGCGCCTCCAATTCGTTGCAGCATTGCATCCATATTCAGCAGCAGGGCGCCAATTCCTCCCTCGGAATTCCCTGTGGCCCTCCCTCCTCTGCTCACTCAAAATGCCCATAATCCTCCCGAGGCGCCGGTGCCATTTTCGCCTTTTGTGCCGCGCCCCGTTCATAAGCCTCATTTCGGGAGCGGCGTTTATTATTTGGCCAATTTGCGCCACTTTCCGCGAACGCGGAGCCAAACGCAGATTTGTGAGAGCGCGGATGGCAAATAAAAGTGCCACAAAAAGTCAGGCACATTGCGCCAACGGATTGGAGTTGGACCACCCCACAGCCACAGTGCGGTTGGTTGGGCCGACGACTGTCTTATAGTCATTTTGCATTTTGCTCTATTTTTATATTCTATTCGTTCCAACAATATTAATATTTATTATTTGAAAGGTCTGTTTACGCCTATTTTTAGAAATGCCTTTTTATCCGCGGGGGTTCTGTTTGCCCACTCAATTGTCAATTGGCCTCCTCATGTTCCCCTGAGTGGATCGAGTGCCCAGCAGCAGCAGAGGGGAGTGGTGTTCCCTTTGTCACAACGGTTTCAGTTTACACATCGACCAGATCAAAATTCCATTTTCGAACGGAGCAAACTTCGGTCTAGTACCACAATCCACAACCCAAAGACCCAAACAGCCTTTCCCATTTCGGCTTTCTGTCCCTTTCAAATTTGCTTTGTTTTACTGGGCATTAAAGGAACCTCAGCAGCAGCAATTCCCCCCTTCCTCCTCCAAAAAACCAATAGAGAGACCTTTTTCATTTTTATTGCACCTTTTCGCGCTTCCATGTGCCTATCCCGCCAGACACTCGATCTCATTTTGCTGAGAGCTGCTGCTGCTGCCAATGGCTAATCCCTTCTCTCATCACTCGCTCTTGTACTGTAAAATGGACACAGGGAAAATGGCAACTGCTGGGCTGCAGTTGCAATCTGCAAAAGAAACCCCTTTTTACAATAGTTTTATATTGTATTATTGTATTCCCCCCTCCCATCTAGCAGCGAATGGCGAATTGACTCAGCTCCCAGCAGTAGTCAGTCACCTCGCTTTTAGATTTTAATTGCGCGACAACAAACATTGTGCGCCAATTGATGTGGATTGTGCCCCTAATTAGGAGGGGCTACTAGACCACCGGAACAGGGGACTGGCGGTCCTCTCCCGACAACGGAAATCTCTCCGAGTTGGCGTCCGTTTTTGAAATGTAACCTTTGCCAAAATCCAAATGTGGGGACCAGAATCCAGAACCCCTCTTGGGGCGCAATAATCCCGGCTCTCTCTCCGCTGAACTAATCCACATCCACTCTTTTGGAATAGGACAAACGCCGAAGGCCTGTGAGTGTGTGGACCGAAAAATGAGAGCCACCAGCCCAAGTGCTGGCGGGGATTAGCGCCACCGAAATGCCAGCGCCTTTTTCGGCGCCATTTCTGTCTCACGCAGAGTCCGCACATGGCGCTAAATCCGCTCCACGCGTGTGACCTCCCAGCACAAACAACCGTCTCCTCGGTTGGCGCCTTTTCCGCGCATCAATTGCACTCTCGAGTGCGCCAAACAGCGGAACTTGGCGCCTCGGCGGTGTCCCATTTCACGCCAGCCACTCACTCCACTCCATCCGGTGCCGGCCTGGCGCACTTGGCGCAATCCAATTAGTCTGGCACAACACGAAAAGGCGCGGCGGCGGCGCCGTCCCATTGTACTCTTGTGGGAGGGGATTGATTCAATTTGGCCTTGCGTCTGCACCCATAAAAGTGCGCCGCCTTTCCTGCATATTAATTTAATGGGAGGATGCCAAGGCCACACGGGGGGATGCGATGCGGAACTAGTCAATTTGGCGGAAGAGAAGACGCGTCAATCAATTAAGTAACATCATTCCGCGCATTCATCCGAATTCGCCAATGTAGCCACTGTTAGACGTGTTCAATCAAAAGGAGGCCTATGGCCACAGTGCGCCAGTTTCCCAAGGCCTTTCCCAATTTTTTGCCAATACAATTGTCAATTGGGGGCAAAACAATGGCCCGACAATGTGCGCCCCAGCCCCAGCCTCCACCCCCGTTCCCTATTGCGCCCACTTCTCCAATTGCACGTTTTCCAAAAGCAAAGAGAGATAAGCTTTCACAGAGCAGCGCGTGCCATTTCGGGCATCGCAACGCTTATCTGTTGCGTCCGCACGCACAAAATCCACACACGCATTGCGAGAATCTGGCCGACAGGGCATTCTTGGCCGGCTCTTCCCCCGCAATTTGCAATTCAGATGAGGGAGGCGCCCAACAAATATTAATTGTGTTTCCGGGCAAAGATGCGCCGACGGCGAATGAGCCCATCTCCCCATCCCCTGTCCCCAGCAGTTCGCATTCCCCATCGGAACGTCACAGAGATTCATTTCCTGCCCACAAAATAATGTGCCCGGCCGGTCTGGCTTTGCCCCATTTCACCCGTGCGCGTCTCTTCTGAAGCAAAGTCTTGCGTCCAACGGCCCCGAGAGTTTGCTTCCTGTTTTATGGACACTTTTCCTTATCCTTACGCTCCCTTCCCACTTCCCACTTTTCCATCTCCCATTCACTGATATTTCGAAAAAATAAAAAAGAAAAGAATTGCCCTTTCCCACTCGTGGTATTTTGATTTCTTTTCTTCTCCACACATCCTGTCCAATACCAAGCACCAACCAAAGCCATATGCCGCCCATTACAGCTTATTTAATGCCCAATTTGAGTCCGCTATCCCCAAATGTTGTTGGATTTGGCGCGTCAGCCGATTCATTTCCTGAGCCCTGGGGGACTCGAACTTTTCTCAGCGCATTCCATTCCCACGCGGAAGAGCATCAGCGCCACTGGGCGGCCGCCCGTTCGGTCCCCATAAAAGTGTCAGAGGCAATCAACCAGAAAGGGCCACCAGAAGAGGGGACCGGCGAAAGGCGACACCGTTGAATGTGCGCGCACTTTGGGCCGACAAATGGGCCACCAGGCAGCAGATGGGCGGGCGGAAATCCGAGAAGCGGCGCACAAGCGAAGCGACTTTTGGCGGCGGCGCTAAGTTGCCGCTCCCGCGCCGGTTCAAATGCCGCCACAGCCCTTCCCCGTGCATTTCGTGCCGGCGGAAGGAAGGCGTCCATTTGCATTGCTGAATCGCGGCCATCCATCAGGGGCATTGGGCGCAGCCAGCAAATCCCGCACCAAGGCGGCACCGAAATTAGTGGCGCGAAAACACACGAGCGCGGCGCCCCAGGAAGGGCAGCAAAAAGGCGGCGGCGTGCCTCCTCGGCTGGCCGGGCCACAAATTAATTCCCCCCTTTGCGTCGCCGCGTTCCTTATTTTCCCCACTTCCAGGGGAAAGCCCATTCCGCACCACATTCGCCCGCCTGCCCCGCGCCTTCTTGAGGAGCTCCCCCCACCGTGGATGCGAGGATTCGGGCGCGGCCATTGCCGTTCCTGTGCCGTGCAATGGGCGCAAAACAAAAAGAACCAAACACAACAACAACAGCGCCGACGACGTTTTCGTGCACGCAATGCCCCTCATTCGGCGCTCCATTTGGCCACACACTGTTGTCATATTCCCGCGCGCACCATGTCTCTGCAATCGGGATCCACATATACAACATGCAAATGCTGAAGACCTCCCATTATCCGTTGTACTACAATGTGCAAATGTCAAAATCGTGTTCACCTCTTGTCTCAGGCATCCCCCCATGGGTTGGGACCACCGATTGGACTCAAACATCTCGGACAAATCGATTCGAGATTTTCTCGCTTACATAAAATGCTCCTTTTTCATTCTCATTCCACTTCCCTTTTGCAGCCGATTGAATGACCCCTTCCGCCACGTTTGCTGGCGCTTCCGCCGCTCCGCCTCTGCCGGCGGCGGCTCTGCTCCAACTGTTCCTGAACGCGACAGCGTCCTCCGCCTCGGCCTTTGACTCGTCCACTCCGCTGCCGTTAGCCGCCCAGCAGCCCAGTGCCCAGACCCCGACCGCCACTCCCCACTCCTCAGTGCTGCACATGCGCCTGGCGCTGACGGTCACACACTTACTGCTCGTCTCTCTGGGTCAGTCTTTAGCAAAATGGATTGATTGGCTACTGGTTAGTGGCCTGTCCCATTTGAAAATATTGTATTATTCGGGGAATATTACATATTTTTGATCCGAATTTTGCTTCAGGCACAGTCAACCTGCTGGTGATCTTCGTCATTCTGCTCCGGCCCTACATGCGCTCCATCACCAATGTGTACATGGTAACCATTTAGATTAAAGCGTAATTCTTTAATTCCTCTAAAAATGTGACTCCAGACATGACAATTGACAACATTGGTTTACGATTTGTGCAGATATCGCTGTGCCTGGCCGACTTCATCTATCTGACCAATCTGACGCTGGTCGCCGCCACCCAGATCAACGACAAATCGTGGCCCTTCTCGTCCGCACTGTGCACAATGTGAGCGCACAGAAATGACCAAATCAGAATATCAGAAATGATCAAATCCAAATGGCAGAAAATGGCAAATACCTAGTGAAAAAATTTATTGGCATTATGTCTAAAAAATCTGAATTGGAACTTCGGAATTTGGAACGAAAATATGTACTACTAGGTACATGTCTACATATTTATCAATTTTGTGCAGGTACCACGGCACAGAGACGACCGGCAAGTACGCCAGTGTGATGTTTGTGGTGCTGCTGGCGGTGGACCGCTACTGCGCGATGTGCAAGTCCAACTGGTGTGCGCGATACCGGTAAATGCGAAATTCAAATTTATAGTTTATAGGTATAGCATGAATCAATTATATTGGAAAAGAACACATGGACTTATAGCACATGTCGATTTTTGCAAATTTTACCGTTTCCATCTTTTCGTCTGGTGGATTGCCAAAAGCTTCATTTTTTGGGCATTTTTCTTTATTTTTCCCAACGGCCGTCTGGAAGCCCCTAATCCGGCGCGCGCACATTTTGTCAGGGGGATTAGATTTCCTCGCCCACTCGCCCTCTTTCACCCTCCAAATTGCAGCAATTATCGCACTGCCGTGCTGATTTCGCTCGCCGCCTGGCTGTTCGCGGCGCTGGCCGCCTCGCCGCTCTACTACTTTGCGGAGGTGGCCCTGCTGCGGATCCGCAGCTCACCCGGAAACGGAAATCCCTCGGCCGCTGCAGGCGCCGATCGACAAGTGCACAAGCTGTGCATCGCCAAGTGGCCCAACTCGGACATCGCGCGATGGTCGGTGTGAAAAACAACCGACCAAACGATCTCCGCCTTTTCAATTCTTACAAAGTTTTCTCCGCCCACAGGTACATCACCGCCTCCTCGGTGCTGATTTTCGCGCTGCCGCTGGCCGTCATCATCTTCTGCTACTACCACATTCTGAACAAGCTGCGCGAGGCGCTCAAGTCGTGCAAGCGCATGAAGCGGGGCGCCAGCTCGCGCGCCCCCTACCACCGCGTGACGCGGCTGGTGCTCTGGGTGGTGGTGTTCCACGTGCTCTCCTGGTCAGTCTGGGAGCCTGTTTCGGGATTTAGTCTCTTGGCAGGTCCCCGTTCTGGCTGTTCAACCTGTTCTCGTCCATCTTCCGGCTGCGCATCTCCACCCAGTTCGACCGCATCGTGGTCAACATCATCCACCTGTTCCCGTACGTGAACTGCGCCCTCAACCCCATCCTGTACGTGGCGCACGCCGAGAACTTCCGCGTCGCGTTCCGCTCCCTCTTCTGCGGCAAGCTGTTCGCCAGCCGGCGGCGCAGCGAACTCTTCGAGGACAGCCGCTGCGTGGTGCCGGGCGCGGTGGCCGGCGCCAACGGGTGCACACTGGGCACGGCCGGCGGAGTGCCCAGCGGCCCGAGCTCCGTGATGGCGAACGGCAGCGGCGGAGGGCTGCTCCTGCACTCCGGCAACGGCGCACCCTATCGCGGGTTCATGATGCGCGGGTCGTCCGGGTAGGCGCAACTCCCCGGGAACACCTGCCTTTTCCAATAAAAAATGTTTGCCAGGTCGGAGCGAATGCTGCTGTCCAGTCCGTCGACGCAGCATGGCGGAGCCGGCGCCTACAACAACGGTGCTGCGATGTTGGTGGGCTCGGCGCCCTCGCTGCTACCGTGCAGCGGCGGCCCACTCACGATGCGCGCAAACAGCGCCAAGCACTCGGTGATCACGTTGGACGACCGGCCCGCGGGCACGGTCTCCACGACGCCGATCAAGAACAGTGTGGTGAGCAACTACAGCGGCAGAAGGGAACAGCGCAGGGGCAGCTCCATGTGCGAACAGGTGAACGCGAACTCTCGAAATGTGGTGTCGGAAACTAGCTCTTGAGACTTATATTTATCCCGGATTAACGCAATGAATGTTTTGCACGTTTGCAGGCCATGGTTTGCGGTGCTGGAGTGGCGGCCGCCAACGTGACTCCGTTCATCTCACGGGTGATCCTCGAAGAGAGCAGCAAACGGTAAGCGAAAACGCCAAATAAATTTTCAATCTTTATGTGATGAATTACCGAAAATGCAGCATTCACTTCGAGAAGTGTCTGAACCCTATTTTGCAGGGCCAGTCTGGAGAAGTCGCTGCTGGCGGAGATCAACACGGCTGAGCAGATGCCGCAGCCGCAAGAGGAGAAGCGCACCGAACTCTGCTTCTACACGATGGGAATGGCCGCGAGCACAATCGGCGTGGCCGCCCCAGCGACAGGCGCAGACAGCGATGCGCCCCTAGAAGAGGCGGAGGGCGACGAGTTTGTATGATCAGTGCGAGGAGAGAAGTGCATTACTAACTGTCGCAAGAAGATATTGCAAAATAACGAAGAGCGGTGCCACCACATTCATTCATCCCAATCCCAAAAGAGCCATTCAACCAATGTTCCGGCAAAACAACAAATGGATAAAAATGATATCAATTTTGGATTTGTTGCATTAAACCACGCGCCAGATTTAATTTGCTTCGCCCTCGATGACATAAAATTTAATAGTACTTGGAATTCTTTCTCATACTGCTGGTACCTAGGTATTCGCGCTTCTGCTGTTGTCTGACATTTCGCCTTATCTCCTCTCGCTTTTTGAACATTTCTCTCGTCGCTATCCGACCAATCAGGGCAAAGTTATACGTCAAATCTTTCAACAATTCGAATTAGCGGCATTTTGGCGCAAATTTTGGCATTCCTTAATGTCCACTTTAACCTTTAACCTTTTAAGTTTTAATTTTAACCCGCCGAGGTGATGCGTGATCAGCGAAAATTAGGCAATAGTCAGGGGCTCATTCGACAGCCAAGAATGTGAATTTATGCGCATAAGAGTTAATCAAATTGACTGGTCCGTTGTTGAGCTATGATTTTTTGAAAGAACTTGGCCCATTTTTGGACAAATTTGGCAAGTTTTTTGGCCATAACTTTGGAATGGCTTCATCATTCGAGTCCATATATTTTTTATCATATAGCCCTAAGTATTAGCTATCAAATGGTACCAAGATAATTGCTTTCCGTACTGATAAGTGTTCTTTATATTTTTCCCTCTTTTTAGCTGCAATTACTAAAATTTAAAATATGAGTAAGCAGAAGAGCACGAGCGTTGGACCATTTGTTACGGAGGGGGAACAAGAGCCTTCAACGTCTGCGGAACCAGAGGATGAGGAAAAGGGACGCGAGGAGGTTCTTCCAGTTCTTCAAGCCATAATGTCATAAATCATTGCCTTAGGTTTTCACGGTGGAAGCGATCCTTGCGAAGCGAAAGGCCATAAATGGCGGTTGGGAGTACAAGATCCGATGGAAGGGCTATGAGCCAGCGGATGACACTTGGGAGCCGGTACGCAATTTTTGCAATATTAAAAAAAGACTCCGATCATCACAACAGTCCTACAACATTCACTGCCCGGAGATGGTGCGCGAGTTCGAGGAAAAATTGGCCTCCAAGACTGGCGGCAAGAAGAAGGCTAAGAAGCGAAAGACTGCTCACAAGAGTGTGGAGGGCGAAATCAAACGAGGTAATATTTATTTCCCAAAAAATTGGATTCTGTTTAAACATCTTTGCCTAGAGCTCAAGGACCATTATCACATTGAAGAAGAAGGCGTCGCTCTGCGCACAATTGTGGGCATTGAACAGCACGCAACTGCTGGCATGTGGGCCCTGTGCGCCTACGAAGGCGGCGAAAACGCCCCGACGCCTGAGTTCGTGCCAACCAGTGTGTTGCGCAAGTACGAGTCGGAGGTTTGAACAAATATTGCAGTACGCTTATTAAAACAAAATCATTCAGAAATTGATAGCCCACTACGAGGATCACTTGGAGGTTTGATTTGGATAAAGTGAACAAAATTTCTTCCTTTTACTTTAGCTGGAAGGGGTGCCTCCCGAAATTGGTTAGCAGGCTGTGGAATAATTTCAATCCAATCTCGCAATTGCAGAGCTGAAAGACCACTACCGAGTGCAGGACGATGGCGTGGAGGTGAGCTCGATTCTGGGCGTCGACGAGCACCCGACCGCCGGCTGGATGGCCTATCTGCTCTACGAGGGGGGTGTAAGCCCCGCCGCCGAGTTTGTGCCGACCAGCGTGCTGCGCGAGCACGAGCCCGATGTTAGTTATGATGGGTCAAAATTTTGGGAAATGAAATGCTCCATTTCAGTTGCTCATCGACTTCTACGAGATGCGCATCCAGTTCTACACAGAAGAATGAAATCTGGCGCACTGGCGGGAGCACAATTTAAGACGGAAGCACACAAACGGACGACAAATTTGACGATCTTCAATATGTTATTTTGCTAACACACATTTTGTGTCCAATTTAACCGATTTCCAAAATTTCGATTTACAGAATTCCTGCAGGCTATATGTATATCAGCCAAATGAATAAAAAATAAAAATGCCATCCTTGATTCATTCGCTCTATTATCGTTTATCGTATTTTAAGCACAATATCAGTCTCGATCTCAATCACCGTCAAGTTCAAGTAGCACTTGGGGTTCAAGCATTCTCACTCTCCGTTTATAACCAATCAAAGTCAAAGTTGAGCCGTTCTCCCATTCCTTGATTGCATTGATTTAAATTTTAAATATAATGTCGTCGATCCACGCGTTCTAATTTTCGTTGGAAAGGAAGAGTGAAAACTTGAAGGGAAGAAAGCCATCGCTATAGTCTGCGCGTCCTCCTTTCCCCCGTATTTTGGCGGCAAGTGAGTGCAGCATCCATCCCATTCAACCGCAACTTGATCGATCCCCTCCCAGCAACACAAATGAGGCGAAACGTCCGCAAACAGTGACTCCCGACGAATGCAGTTCGCCACGTTTGCGAACCCGTTCAATCTGATCGTGCAGCTGCTGCTTCTGCTTATGACTCTGCAGGTCATGTGCACTACCGCCGATTCAATAAACGGCACAAGTAATGCTATACAGCCATCATGTTACATATTTTAATTTAATCTCGAATTCATTCTATTTCGAACAGACCCGCCCCTGAGCGACGAAGAGATGCGCTTGCTGCGCGATTTCGTGCGAGGTCGGGGTCGGGGCTCCGTTTCTCGGTTGGCGTTTGACCCCGACCTGGAGCTGCCAGAACCGGATCTGGTGGCACCGCAAAAGGTGAACGACGGAGAATTGGCTGCAATTGGACTGCCTCCGTTCCGTCAACCGGTTAGGAAACGCGTTAAAATCATAATTCATAACTGCATTTATTTATATCGAATTTGAACTTTGAAGCGCTCTAGCCTGAGCAGTGTCACTTTTTTTGTTCAGTTTGAAGTCGTGATGCCGCCCGATTGGGTGAACAAATCGAAGAACGAGAAAGGACGAAGAAGGAGTGAAGAGGAGCAGAAAGAAGCCAAGCATGATGAGGAAGAGGAGCGAGAGGACTACGAGAAATTGGCGAAACTCCTGCAGGTTCAAGCCCTCTCAAAGATATATTCTTAACCGACACATCCGGCACAGCGCTTTGTTGGCCGGCACAAGAATAGCGGCACTGCCCTGGTCGGACAGTCCAAGGGGAATGCAGGAATTGCAGCGCCAAAAAGTCACACCACAACAACCAGCACAACGACAACGCCAAGGAGTGTGCAGCGCGGAATGGTGATTGGCACCATTCCGCTGTCCGTGGAGTTGGGCAGTGCCGGTCGTGGGAGTGTGCAGCAGGAGGGGCAGCAGAGTGGGGATGGTGACAAACAAGAGGCCGTGTTCATTGTGGAGGAGCCAAAGGCACACAAATTGGTGAGTTTTGACTGGAAAAATGTGTCAGACATTACGTCATTGGCAAAAATCCATTCATTAGTGAACCGTTAATATTATTTGCTCATTTTTTTCAGGAAGTGCCGTTGTTGTCGGCCACCGCTGCGCCATTTTCGAGTTGGACGGGGAATGTAGAGCGCGTTGCCGCAGGAAAGGCAGAAGAGGAAGAGACGAGCACGATCGGGCGCAAAAGTTCCTCTTCTCCGCCCGCACTGCCCAGACCCCAGATCCTCGGCCGAGTCCTGATCCAGCCGAGCAGAAGCGACGAATCGGAGCGCCACCGAAGCGAGCACACAAATGTCGCCCTGGAGCAGAATCGCCAAAACACGGCTTTCGCCTACCGAGTGTCGTCGAGCACCGACAGAACCGGCGAGAAACCAGCAAAGGCTTATGTCAGCATTTTGAGAGAGGTAAGGGCACTGAGTGCAAAATTTACGGCGAGATGTTTTGCAGGGATTTGCCAGACAGACGGGCACCGACTACACATTCGTGGCCAGCATCACGCTGATCCGAGACGCTGGAAAAGTGATCCTGGTGGACACTGGACTCGCCACTGACATCAACGGACGCACCGATCTGCTGAAGAGTTGGTTCCCGATATAAAACGATCCAAAATCCTTGTTTGAATTTCATCAGAGCTCGGCCAACTGGACATTGCGCCGCCAGCGGTGGACTACGTGGTGACCACGCACGGCCATCCCGACCACGCGGGCAACACCAACGACTTCCCGGTGAGTGAAAGGGAGTGCGCCCAAACTGACCATACCTATTTGTCTATGCGCTCTCAGGACGCGGTCCACTTCCAAGGCGCGATGGCCCACCACAGGACCAGGTTCAACTTCACAGACCTGTTCGAGGTTTGCGCATGTGCATGCGAAATAACCAACAAATTTCATACTACCACCAAAAATCGGAAACTAATCGCTTTCCAAAGAATACTTGTAAACTATCCTGTTCATGTGATTATCCGTTGCAGACGGACAGACACCAATTGACGCGCAACGTGGCGCTGGTGCGCACTGCGGGCCACACCTCGGAGGACATCAGTGTGCTCGTGCACAACACCGACCGCTACGGCACAGTGGCGGTGGCCGGCGACGTGTTCATTGCGGTAAAATGCTATTCTATATTTGCAGTCTATTCTTCCAAAAATGGGAATTTTAAACCTTTATAAATTTTGTCAGTTTGGCGCTGATTCTTCCCGTTCTCAGGGTGAAGACCTCGAGCGGCCGATGATGTGGCGCCCGTTGGCGTGGAACGAGACGGCGCAGGAGGAGAGCAGAAGGCGCATTCTGTGCGAGGCGGACTACGTTGTGCCGGGCCACGGCAAGGTGTTCCGGGTGAACGACCACATGCGCAGAGAGTGCCCAAAGGCATAGATGGAATGGGACTCTGTTTCTGGAGTGGAGTTGTGCTGCACAATTTATTTATCATGTCTACTTCCGGCTAATGATTTTGGTGTTTTTGTAATTTTATTCAATTTCTTTCTCTCATCCGTTATCTCACTTTGGAAATATGATCGCAATAAGAAAAAATAAAAATACTAAAAATACAGTAATACCTAGAGTAATACTTCGCGTACATATGAGGGTATGAGTAAATGAGACAAAAAAGGAGAAGCAATTGCATGAAACAGAAAGGGCAGAACACGTAAAAAGCAACATCGAGGCTAGGACCTACAATGCATTTGTTTTATTTGGAATTTCAACAGAAAAAGAAGTAATGATTAATTTTTGGCCTGTCAGCGGTTAGGTCGTTTAATCAGTGATATCTGATACGGTACTAGTTCAGTAGATCAATTTCCTGTGAAGATAAAAGTGGACTCGTGCATTTTACAAGGAATTATTTAATTATTTTACAAATTAAATGCAGCCCGCGATTTAGAAGTTAAGATAATGGCCATCATTACAACTCGCAGTGTACTTCTTTTCGGGTTCGTGATTCTGGCATTCGCGATTTCCGACGAACGCGAGTGTGCGGTGCCACCAAGTTTGGATTGTTATTTTTCAAACTAGCTCGTGATTTTATTTTCAGCACCAATAGACAATTTCTGGGTTGAACGCAGTCCATTTGAACTGCTTATGGATGTCTGTTTGCTGATTTGGTGTTATATCTTAGTGCAAGTGAATCCGAATTGGTTTATGAATAAACTGGGCATCCGAGCATTCTCTGCTCTAGTTGCAATTCCCTCGATCCTAGCAGCATGGACGATTGTACGCGCTGATTCGGCCGTTTGGACAGGGTAATTTCTCTTATTAAGTTTACAAGCAGAACTCCAATTTTAGCTGGGATGCCATTCTCGTTGTTCTGACGCCCTTCATTGGACTGGAATGTACTAAATTAAGTGCATATGCGCTTCCACTGATCTTCATTTATGTCGGAATCGCTTTCATTCGCCGAAAAGTCAGTGATATGCTCTCCGCAATCGTTGCGATGCTTTGCTTTCGAATGGCAAAAGAATTGTCAAAAAACGACAAAGAGGTTTGAGTTGAACATAAATGGAATACTATACAAATTTACCTCTACTATACACTACAGATTAGGTGGATTATTCTGTTAGTCGTCACTTATCATGTCTCGATTTAAAGTTTCTGCTAGAATTGGCCGAGTTTTCCAAATTGTTGACTTCATTTCAGTACTCCTCCCATTTTTATGCTGCCGCCTCCTGCTATTGGCCGCTCTTCCTCTCGTTCTCTATTACCCTGGCCAAAATCGATATTGGCCCAGTTGGTGTGCATACAAGTGGCCGCTGCACTAGGCCATATCTCTTCATTTCCCGCTCCTCTATACCTCAATGGTGCCGACTGCCGATCCTGGGTTCCTTTTGCACATTTGGCACTATATTCGAGAATTCCTTTAGGCCAAAAAACAAAAAAGGCCTATGCAAGCCTAAGTCTCTAGCCTAAACCTAATAAGCCCGAAGTTAAACCTAGTATCAATGTTTTTTGCGTGCGCGGAAAGGTTCTTCAATTTTGGAGATTCTTAGGAAGTATGGCACCCGCTCTCCCAGAATTCGCTGAAAATACCAAACTCTTGCTGCAAGGCTGATGTTGATGGGCGCCGCAATGGCAAAGTTAGCGCGTTGTGCGGCCATCTGTCTGCTCGCGCTGTTACCACGCACCGCTGCGTGCCATCTGTTTGGCGCTGGTGCTGGGGCGCTGGTGCTCAAACGGCGGAGATGGCATCGTTTGCCGCCCGAACTACTCTACGAGCTGCTGGCGCACGTGCCCTACTGGCGCTGCAACCAGCTCGCCAGGCGACCCAAATGCTATGGGCGCAAGCTCAGCGCACTGGCCCGCGCGCGCATTGCCGCGTTAAAGAAAAAAGTATTAGTAATATATAAAGAATAAGCTCTTTTAATAGTGGGCGATTTTATATCACTTGAACTGAAGAACCGCTTGATAGTCGATTGTCAAATGATCTGATTTAATCACTGATATCAAACTGAACTTTTGTCTTGATCGATTATTTTCGATTTTTTATTGATCATTTAGCCCTATTGTGCTCTTCTCTGCATCATAGATCATAGTTTAATTTGAAGAATTAACTTTCTTGGGTTTTAAAAATTCAAGTTTTCAAATGAAATTTTTCAATTAGCTAAAAATTATACTAAATTTTTCGAACACACACACAGGTGCTGGATTTTGAGGGACAGAAGGGAGATACGTACGACGAGTTTCTGCGTTGTTTGGACACTTTTCGCCAGCCTAATGTCCACGCACGCGACCTGTGCTTTTTCTGCAGTGGCGAATTATCCTATCGTGGCAACGGCGACAACACTGCGCGGAATACCGAGTAAATCCCAAAAAACGCTCTATTAAAAAATCAAACACTTTCGTTCCCAATCCCACTCTTCAGTTGTTGCATCGGTGTCTTTCGGAACGCGTTGCTGTTCTGTTCGTGTACTATCCCACCTTGCACCGGCCGCCGCTTGTCCCGCTCGCAATTCGTACTTCTGGGCACGCGACGCCTTGACGATGGCGTTGGACAATTGGTGACGGGAGTGGCCGGCACACGGAAACTCCGCTTCTCGGCGCCTAGCATCTCCAGCAACAGCGAGCAACCAACCGGAGGTCAGTGTTATGGGATAGATGTATGCGCAGCCACCAAAAAATGGGGGCTATATGAGGATGAAGTGGTTTTTTGACCAAATTAAACACTCAGAGGAGCTCCACTTTCTGCCATCGGTCGACCGGCGCTTACTTCTGGGCGCACTTAGTGAATGTCGTGGGATAACCATCCGTATTGCTTGAGAAGGAAGACGAAGGGATCTTAGAGTGGAGTTGTGCACATTATCATCATGTTCACTTTCGGTTAATGGTTTTGGTGTTTTTGTAATTTTTTTTCAAACTCCTTCTCTCATTCATTATGTCAGTATGATCGCAATAAAAATCAAATGTTGTTGGCTGGAGATTGGTTTTGGGATAAAATCATGCAACAAACACAGCAAAGACGATTTCCACTCATCAGAGTGTTGGCGGAGGAGGATGAGATGAAAAAGCTGTCTTGACCCGTTTTGAGCAGTCGCCGCCACTGCGCCAGCCGCCACTCAATTCTCCCCACTCAGCTATTATTTTGGCGAATCAATTGGTTTCATCCTTGACTAGACACTACATAATCATCATCCGCTACATTCATCGCGCCTCAATTAAAGGCGCATAAGAATTAAGGGATAAAGCTGTTCGCAATGACGAGACTGGGCTATTTTGCGTTGTGCCTCTTGTTGGCTCGCTCAGCGGACGCCCGTTCCAGGGACGCCCTCAACATCGAAGAGGTGGGTGGACGGTGTAGTCGGAATGAACAGAGAGATTGGGGAAATGAAATGAGAGATTTATGGGGTATCCTCTTCCTCCAAAGAAAACACCATTCATTCATTTCAGGCCACAAGTCGAGCGCAAGAACCTGCGGCAAAGTGCATATTCTCTGTGCACGTCAAAGGATCCGATGGGCCGGAAGTAAAAGGCATGTGAACTGTAGATCCGTTCATTGCTTATCCTTGCCTTTGTTTCAGATGCAACGCTCGATCAAGAACTCTACTACAAAATTGGCTGTGAACCGAAAGAAGGTGCCAAAAACGACAGGATAAATCATAAATGGCATGGCGCATATTTAGGATATTGTCTGCGTGTGAGCAATTGCTCGGTGAGCACCGATGAGACCAAGCAGAATCCGTATTTGATCATCGACGGGAACGGATGTACCACGGAACCGTCTCTTTTTGAACATGTCCAGGTGCGAATGAACGAATTTCAATAAAAGTATTTCTTTAAAATTCGAACAGTACGAAAACGACTACACCGCGGGCATCTACAACCCGTAATGCTTTATTGAAAAAGAAGGTCTTGCTCAACCCTTAAGCGGCAACAACCATTTTAAGGTATCCGATCCGATTCCGTGGGCAAAAGTCCGCAGTGCAATTCCAATGCACCACCACACTTGTGCTGCTGTCTGCGGATGGGAAGTGCGAGCGGGAAAGATGTGCGTGGAATGAGTATAGCCGAGAGGCGAACCAGCCAGCAGCAACAGCAGAAAAACAGCCAAAAAAGCGCAGCAATTGAAGGAATAAGGAAAATAATAAATAAAGTGAAGAATGAAATTTGAATTGACAAATTAATAATTATTAATAATTGATAAATCATTCTTTTATAGCTTTTTAAATTTTACCTATAATTTTTTATTATCTCTCATGCGATAAGCCGAAGCCATCAATATAATAGAGTATAAAACTAGGCGGAAATTGCTGCCTACTAGTTAAAGAATTATTTTGCCTATTGTATGATGCATAGAATATTAAAGCGCTATCGCGCTTCAAGGGCTTCGCCTCTAGATGTGCGTGTGATGGCTGGGCCTCCTATCCCTCCTCTTTAGTTTAGC
>VAHH01000979.1:0-16698 GCA_013357305.1 Radopholus similis | reverse complement strand
GGGGGGTCGAAATTGGGGGGGGGGGGGCGAATAAGCATACAAAAACAGTAGAAGAATTAATGCGCATAAAATGGACTGATGGATGGACAGACATTGGACAAATTGTTACAAGAACGAAAAGGCATCCAATCGGATGTGGACCCTCAAAAAGAGAGTAGCAATTCAATGCCCAGAATGCTGGGAGACGCAGCTGTAGCTCGCAATTGGGCCCAAATTGTGTTTATTATTTACTTTCAATTGACTGGCGGCATATTCATGGGTGTGTTTTACGCTCACAACCGCGCGAATGGCGCCACCAGCAGAGTGGGGAAGAGCCACTCGACCGTCCGGATGAAGGTGATTTTCGCTATTGCGACGGCGGAGGCTCCGTTTTTGTGGTCGGAGGGCTCCTCCCGGGCCAGTCTGGAGTTGAGCACCTCGGCCCCACTCTTGGCGCTCTGGGCGTTGTGCTGCAGGGAGCTCTGGGACGGGGACGGTTGGGACCTTGGGACCCGGGTTTGGATTTGGACTCACGTTCAGCATCTTCTCGATGCGCTCCACCTTGGCCTGGGTGCCCTGGTCCGCCTGTCTGGCCTGCTGGAAGGCGCTCAGCGCCAGCGCACTCATGTTGCCCTGGGCCAGCGCCACCCAGTCGGCCCGCGGCAGTGCCAGACGCTCCGACTCGGAGGAGCAGCCTTAAACCGGGCAACTGTCTTCGGTGGAAAAACAAATCAACGCAGAAACGGAATTCCTATTTTTAATCAAAACACTACACAAATCTTATTATTTAATTATTTGTTCTTTTCCAGTAATATTTCTATATTTTTTGTGTGACCTGAAGGCGGAACGAGCAGCAAGACGAGGGAGAGGAGGCACGTAACAGTAGTAATAGTAGTGGCAGTGCAATGAAGAAGGAGGGACGAAGAAGAAGGCATTGGCCGGAATAAGGGAACTAATGGTCAGATGGAGAAGCGGCTGAGTCAGTTCTCAGTTCATTTTTCGTTCTTTGCCCATTCTCCCATTGAGTTTGAGAATGGCCATTTGGCTCTCATCAAAGATTGGGGCGGGATCAAGTTTCTTCGCGGATTGATCGGCGGAGGATGAATGATGGGCTCCCTCAGAAGGTAGATTTTTTTCGTTTTATTTTTGAAAATTTTAATTTGCATTTAAATATAATTTTCGAAAACCGTGACATCAAGTGAACTTGTCAAAAGTGCCTTTATTTCTGCAATTTGGGTGTTTCGCTAGCCCCTGTCCGGCCTTATTTTTGACACCCATTTTGTGCGCCAAGAGTGGTTTTTAGCCGACTGCCTGCGCCAATTTCCCACCCAAAATGGGCTGTGGCGGATGGATTAAGCGGTGATGGGGAATGGAGAAGCGCACAACAACCGGGAATTGGATGAGTGGGGCGGGGAAATGGGCGAGAGGGGAGTAAAAGAGGAGAAAGGCTGGACGGGCAGCGGCAGAGGGATGGATGGGCGGATGGGTGTTTGCACAAATTGCATTAGGCCGGGCAGAAGAAGGGGCCGGCAAGCAGTCTGCGGAAACAATCCGTCCCCGGGGAAAAACATGCCTCCACCACCAACAACAACAACAGCACATTCGGAGAACCGAACTGTTGGACACTGTGGGGACAGGTTATTAAAAACGGGGGCCAAACAGAATCAGAATTGTGTGTTCGGTGAAAACAATGTGTCTTGCCACCGCTCAATATGTACAAGTTTCCTAGTCCCCCCCCCCCAATTTTGAATGCTCTCGATTTCCGCGTGAATGGCGAATTGGCATGGAATTGAGTGGAAGGGGGGGGGGGGCAGGAAAACACAGGGCACAGGGGATGCAGAAACCCAGCAGAAAGTGCCTGTGGTTTCGCACTCTTCGGCCGTTGGCCATTTGGCGGCGGGGGAAGGAAAATTATTTTTCCACTGCAGCCGCCGCCGCTACTATAGTACTGCTGGTTCGCATTTCGCTTTTTTTGCTCGGCGCACGCAATTATTTGCCCTAGCTGCTGGCCGTGCCAGTCACGCAACACTGCGGCGGCACTCGGCACAGATTCATTCTGCTCATTAGCCCCCAGTTCTGGGTACTGGGCTATGAGCCCGGATTTGATGAAAATGGCTGAAATTGCGAATTCTTGATACAAAGACATGGGAAAACAAACAAACACCTCTCCTAGGTACGTAATCATCTCTCAACGAAGTCAAATGGCCACCGATACCGATTTGCTCGGATACATGTGGGAAATTTGGGTCTTCTGTTTGCTTTTGCAAATTAGACCTTTGTTTGAAGATCGATAAATTCTGTACGATTGATCAGTGCACAAATGTTCGAAAATGCTCGAATTGGGTTCAAAATAGTGAATCGATTCTGCTGATCAATTCATCACAATGACAAGTGCGCAGAAATTTGAACTGTTTTGTACAAGTGGTCCTCTAAAAACCACAAAATGAACGCTAATGAAGTTATGAACCAAAGATCTGTTGAATGTCAATGCAAATACATGTATAAATAGTATAACCAGTATTACATAATTCATGGCATTTCTGATAAATCCATTTAAGCATACACGATACACCGCCATTATATTTTCGGATTCAGACAGGCTAATAGAAACTATAGAAAGTTTTATTTTTTAGAATGCATTTTCGATTTCTCGTGTTTTTTCCATGCACGATGGTTTCAACCCTTTCGAGGGCTGATGACCAGTTTCCCTCAGATGAGCCTTTGACGAAGAAGTACAACGCAGCACAGCAGAGATTTGAGGTGGGATTTGAGATTTGCCAAAAAAGGGCTTTAGTATTTCGGAATGTTGGCACTTTTACTGTTGGACTGATTGTTGTTTTCTCTTGTTTATAGGAAACTCAGCGCAAATTTGTTGAGAGCCGTGCACAAAAAATGGCCTTACAACGTGAAGGCTTAAGGACACAGGACGAGAAGTATGAGCTGGGCAGAAGAATTTTCACTCTAAACGCGGTGAAGAATCGCGAATTTGAGCTCGGCAATGTGCAGGGAGCTGCAAATGTAAACTTTTTTAGGTTAAATTTTATTTTACGGTTATGGCTCGAAATTGCAGATGCAACAACAAATTGACGTTCTGGTGGAGAAAAGAAACCTTGTGGCCTCCCAGTTGGACGCTTTGGCGCAACGCAAAGCGCCGACATGGAGTGCCTTCGACGCAATGCGGAGTGAACGCGCCAACGCGGTGTTCAATGCGCGTGCACTGCACACCCTCCACCTGTTGCGACAACCGAACGCGATGAACCATTTTGAGCGAAAGTGAAGGGCACTCTCATCAGTCATCACACAGTGCCCCGGCCTCTGAGACCGGGACAAAAGGGATGTTTCGATCATTTTATTGCCTAAGCATGTACCATTTGTTAGCACCTATGTTATGTTGCGCTAACAATTCTCTCATTTCCATTTTTGTGCACAGGCAAAAAGTACAACAGAAGGTTACATACTATAAATGAGCAATTGGGGCCTTTTAGATATTAATTGATTTGATTGCTTTTTTATTTTGCCAAAATTTCATCGTCTGTGCGGCAATAGGGTGCAAATTGCGACTGAGCAGGACAACGCCACATCGCCCAGCAGGGGCTGCAGATGCACAGCCAGTGCCAACTGCAGCTGCGGTTCCGAGTTGGTGTGCATCTGAACCGAAGTGGTCGCGTTATTTTCCGAACAAAACGATGTGTTTTTGGGCGACCTGAGTGCGAAGCGTTTGGCGCACGATTTGCGCCCGCGAATGGAATGGCACTCGAAACGCCAGTGCCGAAACGTGAAAAGTGGCACGCAACTGTGCCAGCCGAGCGTCCACGTCCAACAGACGCGAAATGGCGCCCGTGCTGTCCGGCAGCAGTTCCCAAGTGTCGGTCAGCACCTCTCGAAGGGCCCTGAAGGCAAAGTTAATTGGTCCCTTTCCCAGAAGGGGGACAAGGCAGAAGACACTGGCAGGGGACGCTAACCTGGACGCGAGCAGATTCCAGTGGGGGATGGCGAAGGGACGCGCCTGGTCCAGCTTGAGGCGTATTTCGCGCTCCAGTCCGGTGCGCATCTCCACCAGCTGGTGCTCGTCCATCTGGGCGTAGAACAACTGCGCTGGCTGAACCGAGGCGGACGATGGCCCCGGTGTTGGATCTGGTGTCCGAGCGGAGGCAAACAGCGGCTCCCAGTATGCGCGTTTGCGCAAGTCGAAATCCAGCTGGGCTGGGTGTTGGCCCGGCTGCACATTCGCGAAGACGTTGTTCGCGCTGAGCACACAGCCGACCGACAGGAGGGGACAGCCCGCATCGGAGGGCGCCCAACACAAGCCTGAACATTGATAAAGCTGGCCGAGAACTTCGAGACTGGCTACGAGACTTTAGTTGAGTCGATGAACTGTTGATAAGTACTTTGAATGAATTGTGGAAGGCTCCTACTCCTCTTATTTCGTCATGCTACCCCCCGTTAGCTCGTGGGGCCGGCACGAACCGATGGCTGAGTGTTCCCTATTCTTGACGTGTTATAGAATAAATAGTTTGTGCATGTGTACCGGGATTTGGGAATTTCAGGGGACGAGTCTGTAGTGATGCCTACCCTAGTTCATTGTACTATTAAAATCGCCTTAATCATTCCCGCACCTTGTGTTGGGCTGATGAGCCAGTGCACCATTCTGTTGTCGTGAGGGAACTGGACGAGCACGTAGGCACTGTTCGGTCCGTCGGGCCCCGAGGAGCCGAGCACCAGGACCGCGTGCATCTGCAGTCCGAGCAGCCAGCAGCACAACAGCACGCCCAGCTCGTCTGGAGACGCGCAGCCAATGCGCAGAATCTGCAGACCAATGGAAGCCGATTTCAAATGGATGGACCTTCTCTGCCCCAAAACCTCATCTGCCGTGTTCCACACGGGAGGCGCGCAGCAGTCCAACTCGTGCAGTGCGGGAATGCACGCCACAATCTGTGCCGCCATCGCCACCGCGCGCTTTGGCTGTGTGGCGAACAGCAGCGCCACGTGTTGTGGGGGCACTATTGGACGCAGAAAGCGTGTGGCGAGTAGGCGATGGCCACGCGCGTCGCACACAGTGGCCACAATGCGACGGGCGGAAAAGCGCTGGCGCAAGCGCTGCTCAAATTTGACGGCTTCCGCGAGCAACTGGAACGCGAAAATGCTATGCGAGTTCAAGCAACCACACTGATTCTTCACGTACATTTGCATCAATTCCGTTCAGATAGCCGAGTGCAACTGCGGAGATGGGCACTGGCGGTGGCTGCTGTTGGTCCATGCTGAGCAGCAAGCGCACAGTGCACGGCGTTCCATCGGAGGAGGCGCTTCTTCAGAGTTATGTACAAATCAATACTCTCCGACAGACCAATTTCACCTGTATCCGCTGTGGAAGACCGGTCCCCGGAGCGCAACGTGTCCGTCGAGTTTGCCGCCCAGGGCCTCCAGCGTGTCCAGCCGCAAAACGGCTGTGCCCAGCCAGTGCCTCTCCTCTCGTTCGTGTCTGCCGCCAAATGTTTATGCAACGCCAACTCCGATTCTGATTCCGATTGTACCGCGTGTCCTGTTCCCGGTCGTCGTGCTCCATCGGACGCGTGTGTCTGTCGAACAGCTCCAGCTCCAGCGCATCATCTCCAAGTTCTCGCCCGTCCGGCGCGTCCACCTCCAGCACCAGGGTCTCTTGCCAGTTCGCGTGCCGGCCGTCCACTGTGCTCGTCGACACCGACTGATTCTGGGGAAAGAACAGGGAAAGGAATGTGACTGGCATTCATTCATGTGTGTGCATAATGTGCCTTTGTGGAACAGAGCAGAAAGAGGTGCGCCGGCCCAGATGCCTCCTCTGCGTTGGTGCGTTCCGGCACTGCGCTGGCGAACTGGATGTTCAGAATGAGACGCCGTTTGCCCGAGATGTTCTACAAAATGATTCAGAAAAAGGTCGAAGCGATTCAGGAGATTTCAATACTAAATTTCAAAATGTTTCAGTGTTCACCCTGATTGTGTGATGTTGTGGTAAGCCCATGTGCCGCTGCTGTGCCATCGGGTGCTGGAGACGGGTGGGCTTCAGTCGGCGCGACTCCTGGGGCCGTGCCAGCAGGAGCGCAGGCAACAAGTCCAACAGCGACGCCACTTGGGGTAGCGGCGGCTCGCGCACCAGCTCCGCCAAATTACGCACGCGCAGACGCTGTTCGCCACTTTCGCGCAAATGTTGCCTAAAAGGGGAGGAATTTGGCGTTTAATACAACATTCGATTGTCTGACTGTGACGAAATGGACGAGATGGCTCTGCAAATTCAGTCCATGTGTCCAATCAAACTATTCAAATAGACGGATTCCACTCGTACTCTCCCATTTTTCCGTTTCACTTTCTTTTTCACGAATAGAAGTTTGATGATAACTGCCCCAGAACCGGGGTTCCGCAACACCATTACCTCAACGCCAGAGTGAATTCGCGCGCACTCTTGCGTCGCACCTCCAGTTCACTGGAGTCCTGCTGTTTGCGGCCTTCGCGCCAAGGCACTTTTGCGCTGGCGGCCTCCTCTCTTTCTTCGATTTCCCGCGCCAACAGCGGGACCCTCGCCTGTGCGCCCTGCGGTCGCCCCCCTTGCCCATCAGCGGCGGACCAGCGCTTTTGCAACGCCTGAAGGCGCACATCGTTGGCAAGTGCCTCCTCCGTGCACAGCATTGTACCTCTCTGAGAAGGGGAAACAGTGTTTTGGACCAGAAACTGAGTAGGAAAGGGGGGATTTGTTTTTGTTTTTGATCAGTGTTCTCTAGAGATCTGAGAAAATTAGGCAAATTACGGCTTTTTTCCAATATCATGTCGTACCGTAACAGCCGTATTAGGGGCTTTTTCACGGTCCGTTATTATGGTACGGCTCCGATGTTTCCCTTGTCCTGTCGATTTGGATCGATGAACCAAGAAATATAGTACTACTAGATGGGCACGGGGTAATGCCTACTCGGCGCAATTTACCGGGAAGAGTGTCGGCGGGGATTGTGCCCGTCCAGTGGCGCTGCGCGCAACTGGGCGATGGTGCCCCGCTGTTTGCTGCTCGGAATTCGGTGGGCGTTGTTGTCTTTGGTCTGTGCCCGGCTCCCACTGCAGAGAGCAGTGCAGACGGCCCTGCATGAACGGGGCGCCCGCCCTTGTGCCACAGCCCAGACTGGCCTTGTGACTGCAAAAACGGTCGGAATTTCGCCAGTGCCACTTTTTCATTTTACCTCGCTCTTTGCAGCGTCGACGCAAACTGCAGTGCGACGTGTTCGTGATTTGGCCTTGGCCGCCTTTGCGCCTCTTCTTGCTCCATTTCGTCCGCCGCAATGGTCGGCAGCGGCACAAAAATGTGCGCCACGTGCTGCCAACTGCCGGTGCCGAACCTCTCCGCCAGCGTTAGGCGCACCTGTTCGGGCGGTTCGAACACGCGCAGCGAAAAGATGCGTGCGATCGGGACACTGAACGAGGGCCACTGGAGCGCATGCGGCATCTCCGACACGCACACCGGCACATCGTTGAAGTGCACTTGGAGCTGAACAAGAGAGGCAATTGTGTGTCGGAGGCTAATTCTATAGTAAGATATTTTTAAGTTCTGTCTGATTCTCTGATGAAGACTGAGGCATGGTGTCCTCCACGCATGGATTCAGCTAAATCTCGTTGTTCATCGAGACTTTAACACCTTAACCATTTTTGCAAGTTTCTCGACCGCTAAATTGGGCCGTTAAAAGTGTTAGGACTTGTCATCTGTTGGCTTTAAAAAATTCTGGCAGCCTAATTAATTGTTGGGAGGGAATTTCACGCCCTCTCTGGGGTCTTCTTGGGCCAGGATACAGTTGCTCATGCCTGGTATCTGCACTGGCCGACTGCGAGTCGTCTTGCGCGCTCCAGCTCGCCCCCTCGACCCAGAACGTTCTGCTGCTGCTGCTGTTGCTGATGCTGTTCTTCCCGTTCGGCGAGCACAAACAGCGGCGAGCGAAAGAAGGCGCGCAGCTCATCCGGCACTCCGCCTTCGAATTCCCTGCGGACACAAACACAACAACATCAGTGTTGATGGAGTTGGTGCCTCTGTCGTTTACTCTTCGAACATTTCGGGATGGCCTTCCACGCGTTTGAGCACAAATTGGCCTTGGCGCTGGTCGGCCGACTCCCAGACGTGCTGCAAAGCGGCAGTGCTCTGGCCAAGCTCCTTCTGCACGCGCAATATGCGCTCAAACAACACGTCCAGTTCAGTTGCAGTGACTGTGGTGGCACTGAGTAATAAATACAACGCGATCCAAATGTGTTGTCGAATTGTGGAAATTCTGACCTCTTCGGTTGCTCCTGCTCCTGGTCGGCGGACTCTCCGCCGCACTCGTCGCTGCGCTGTTTTGCGCCCAGCCACACCCGCGCTGCCTCCAGGGCGCACTCATGCACGCCCACGAAGGTCTCGTAGGCCCTGAATCCAACAGAGGGCCTTGCTTATTGTCTTTTGTCTTGTTGGCTTAGCAGATACATAGATTGCCCACCTCAGCAGCTCGCGTTCCTTCGCCTCTCGGCCCGTAAAGAGCCAGTGGTGGTCGAATTCCAGTCTGCTCACGTCCAGCACGAGGCGTGCCGGGCGTGTGCCCAGCCAACGACGCGTCTCGCTCAGCTCTAGCCAGCGCCACCACGGCACTGGGTCTGAGTTTTGGGAAATCTTAAAATTCGACCGAACCATCGAATTTAAGATTTGGGACCTCGCCACTGAAGAGCATGGTGCCGCACCGGCATTAGCGTTTGACCAGAGAGCGGGGGGACGTGTTCCTCGTCGGGGAACAGAGGCTGTAAATGCGGACTGGTGAGACTGTGCGCAGGAATGTTTGGAATGCGTCGGAGACTGTGTTCCCTCTCTTTTCACGTCTAACCTTGTGCAAATTTTGGGTCATGATGCGCAGCATCTTTTGCGCGTTGGTGCCCCTGGGGTTGCCCTCCGCGTCCAGCCACTTTGCTTCCTTGCCCGTCCGCCTTCCTGCCTCCACTCCGCCAACCGGGGCAATGGTCCCGATTTGCCAGGGGGCGCAGATCATTGCGGCAAATTTGGCGCTTGCCTCCGCCGATTGGGGCACCGGACGAGCAAGTTGCATTTGCGCGAAGATGGAGGGCTGGATTGCTGCTGGACGGAAATTTTGAATAATAAATTGTAGAACATAATGGTAAAAGGTAGTAAAATGAGATCCGGCTTTGGGAAGGCAAAACCTGTCGAGAATTTTAGCCCAACAGAGACTGAAAAACCTCTCCATCCTTTAGTATTCTCAATCTCGACAGATCAAAAACCCAATTCTTTTAATCCCATCCCTTTTAGTTTCAATCATGCTCGAGATATTCGCTACATTGGGTTGTGACGACGGCACTCTGCTCCAATGCTGCCGTTGTGGGTCGGACCATTTCGGTGCCGAATTGACGCTGGTCGCGCTCCCAGCTCAGCTGGCCACTGCTCACGTATTTGGCGCCTAACTAAAGTACAAAACGCGAGGAATATAAATGTGTAAAATCGTAAAATGTCTTTGCCTGAATGCTGCGTTCAATCTGCGCGTCCAGCTTGGTCTGTTCCGCGGCCATCTTCTGTTGCTGTTGTTCGGCGCCATTGCGTTGTTCGTCCGCCGCACTGTGCGTCGTTGGTCTGTCAGTGACGGCAGAACTGCTGCCGGCGGCGGACAGGCGTCGGGCTGCCGACTTGCTCTTCTCCACCATCGATTTGGTGCGCTCTTTGATTGTCTGGCGCAACACTCGTGCCGATGTCGACGAAGTGCCATGGGTGGTGGAAAATGAGTCCAAGCTGCAAAATGAACGCGGAATGGATTCCTCCGATTTATGAATTATGAGTCGAAGATCTTCCAACAAAAGAATTAGAACCTGCTGGTCGCCTCGCCACTCTCCTCACGGGCAAGCGCCTCAATCGGGGATGGGGAATTTTCACCGCTGCTCGGCGACATCAACATTTTTTGACGAATGGCAGGCCTTGGTCTCTGAATATTGTGAGAAATTCACCAAAGTCAAAACTATGATTAATGATTATGCATTTGTTCGATGAAAAATCACATTATTTCACTTAAAATTAAGTTACTAAGCAATAAAAACGCACGATTTCTGGATGGGGTGGGGGCGAAGAAGACGCAGCCAATTCGTCTATCCACCCGCCGTGCTGGCGCCGAGGCACTGGATTTACCGATGGCACCACATTTTCCTTTGTTTGAGTGCTGCGGTAGAGAGATGTCATATTTGTTTGTGCTGTCTGTCGCAAGAAATTTCACAAAGTCCGTTGATGTTTTTCATTTTTGGGCAGAAGTAGCAAGAACTGTTGTCATGGCAACCCCAAAAGCCTTTATTGGCCAGTTATGCCCAAATTGGCAGACAAGGTGCCCACAAAATCCGATCTAAAATTTGTATTTCCGCGAACATATTTGGCTAAATGATATTTAAGTGAAAGAGAATAGGAAGAGAAACGAATAGGAAAGAAGAAGAAAGGGAAGCGATGCAAAAACTACCTAGGCAATGGCAATGGCAGGGCGGCAGGGGCAAGGGCAAGTATTTAGGCATATAGTTAGATAGTAATAGTAATAGCAGGAAGGGGGGGGGGGAAGTGATAGAGCGTGTAGACTGAGTTATTAAATGATCTGATCATCGGAAATCAAGCATCATCGGATCATGTGGTCGTAGTGAGTGCGCAATATTCGATTGTTTAAAACCAAAATCCTTAAAAGCATGCTACGTACCGATATCCGATAGTGGTGCCTAGCATTACAATTACACTGCCCTGTGCTTTATGCTTTTCCGTTTCCCCTTGTTTTCGAGAGCAAAGTACACGCCAAATGGGCTTGCGGCCGCCGCAGTGCTAGCCGGCACCAATGTTTTTTCCATTCCGCAAAAGAAGTGAGGAAAGAACAGAATGTATTCTTTCATTTTTTCTTTCCCCACGTGGCTGGGCTGACTGAACAAATAGAGCAGCACTAATCCAATCCATCTCCGTTACGTACTCGTACCATTTTTTGCATTTGCTTACGTAAATTTCGCGCCTATCCATTCGCAACATCAAAATGCAACTGATCCATTTTTCGGATTGCTTTAAAGTGAACATTGATGACGGCAAGAAACAGGGGACTTGCCGCCGCTAACTCTCCAACAACAGAGGCAACCATCGAACCAGCACCATTCGAGCCGGTCTCTTCATCAAATGGCATGACTCTGCAGCACGAGCAATTCAATTGTCACGACAGCAATGGGATCAATGGAATCGCAACAATTCAACAACACGTGCCAACCACATCCGCAGCGGCAAACCAATCAGCCAATTCAACCAAGGTTCCGTTAAAAATTCTATTTCTATTAAAACCCCTAAAGCATTGACTCATTTTTACTTTAAACTGGTACCCTAGTTTGATTAGTGAATACGAGCCAAAATTGATCGATTAAAATAAATAGATTGAATATATTCATTTTGACATTCGAAACTAAGTTTGGTTCACCAAAGCACTACAATTCCAGGTGTCCGATGTGTTCTTGACCGCCGCTGCGGCCTTCCAAAAGCTCGGTGATCTGACTCTGGCACTGCAAACTTCATCTGCCGATCAGCCTGGCGAGCGCAAATGGTCCGAAGTGGAAGTGGGAATGTTCAATGACGCGCTGCAACGTTTTGCCCAGGACTTGGACAATATCTCGGAGAGGATGAGCGCAAAAACATCGTATGCTTTGTCGAAAATTCAAACGGAAAATGCAACGCCCGAACAGAATGGTCAGCTCATCGGACACAGACGTCGCTCGACGTGCACTGCTGATCCCGGTGGATCGAGCAGCCCAATATCGCAGTCCAAAGTATGAAAAGCTAGAATTTGGAGCCTCACACTTCCGATTTGCATAAAATTTAAGGATGAACCAGGGATCAGCTGGAGGACACATCATTTCGGAGGCGCTGATGGAGCTCAGTCCAAGCGGCAGCGATTTGAACCTGAACGGCGGCGGAGCCCAAATTCCCGAGTTGACGCCCGAAGTGCAGCTGCAGCAGCAGCAGGAGTTCGTGGGTGAGGACGGTGACCACCACCAGATGCAGCACGGACAAGAGAGAATGGTGCAGGCGCAGCAGATCCTATATCAGCCATCAAGCGAAGGTTTTGCGCAAGTGAATTGGGAACTCATTACTCTTATGGATATAAATTGATGGGCCTTATAGTTATAGCCTTTCCCGCTGTTCCAGTTACTCCGCCAAATCGCCGGGGTCCGATCTACACGACGAGTCGTGCGCGTCCTTACCCGGTGGGTGGACAGCGCCATTTGCCGCAGCAGCCGCCGAACTACATGATGGCCACCGCGAGCAGCACTCGCTCGATGCGCACGCCTGCGCTGCCGATCGGGAGTCGTCTGCGCGGCGCATTGATGCACACTCCGCTCAATCCGCCGCGCTACCAGGTGCGCAGAAAACGGAATTTTGATGGGCCAAAAGTGGCTTAACTCGACTGCACCGTGAGAATCCCCTTTGCACCAGTTGGCAAATGGGGAGGTTAAGTGTGCAAAAACTGAATGCCAATTGATGTGCTCTTACTCGACAAAACATGGTCCAAATGTGTGTTTGTCTAAATTTGCATCGAACAGCACGCAAAACAACCAAACGGAGTTGAACCCCTCAGAGTTAATTTAAATTGGGGGAAACTCTAACCAATACATGGACTGTGCCTACACAGCATTTACATATTTAATTCTGAAAGCTTTCAGCTCCAAAATATGAATGCGCCCGCTCGAGTCGGCGTGGTGGTGCGTCGGCAGCCGGTTGCCATTGGTTCGGTCGCCGTCCCAACTTCCACCGGACAGCAGATGCTCTACCGCACTGCGGCGCAAGATCCCGCTGGACGCCGCCTGCTCCGCGTGGACGTGTCGGCCGGCACTCGGGGTGTGACCATCGGACGTCGGAATGTGGTGCCGATGATCACCAGCACACCGCTGGCGCGCGGCATGCCGACCTACAGTGGACAGCCGCCGCAGTACGTTCAGTCGGAGGTCACGGTGCCCCACGGCAATGGACCCCACGTGATGGAAATGGGCGCCAACGAGCACCAGCACTGAACACTTATTTTGAAGCGGGACAAACAACATGGGTCTGCTGACCCTGAAGAGGAGAAATACAATTAAAAAAAGCTAGTTACATCCCATATTTTGAAACAAATACACACATAGTATATGTTATGTTAATGCGCCTGTTGGAATGACCTCTCTCCACTCCATTGTCCATTTGCTCTGTGCTACTAAATCCGATTCTCCTGCCGCAACATTGTGTACAGCAATCATCTCCATCCATCCAGTCTGTTGTCAATTCACTTATTCACTTCACGACCACTTTTCCACATGTCAAGATATCCCCCGAACGGAGCAATTTGAATTTGTCGAGTTCATTGGACACCCAAATGGGTCCATTAAGGAATATTTGCTGCATTGTTGTGCAAACAATTGTTTTCCCAAATGTTCAGGCGAACTTGCTCAACAACATTAATAAATAATAACAGGATGCAGCAGCCGCAGCGTCAGATGAAGCGGACCAGCTCGGTGACGCACTCCTCCACCTACTCGCTGGACAAGATCAAATCGCTGCACGAGCGCTCGACCAGGGCGCTGAGGCAATCTGAGGCGGTTGGTGTTGGGGACTTGGGGGGGGGGGGGGAGAGGAGGGCCGATTCGTTTCCAATACCACCACACTTTTCTGACTTGTCCAAACTGTTTTTTTTGGAAAGTTTAAGGGGCATCTCTAAATATGTATGTACTCAGTGAAGCTGTCCTCAGCAATTTAACAACGACCCTTTCCCCCTACTGGATGGCCAAGATTTGAGCGCTCATTCAGGTCCAAGAAATCTGCAAGTGCCTGGAGCTGAGCGATACGCAGCTCCGCGAAATCATGGACCGAATGGAGGCCTCCTTCCAAGAGGGCCTGAACCCGGCCACAGGTGTGCCCATTCTCGTTGTTCCATATTCGATAATCCAAATATCGAGCAATTCCATTGCGCAATTTTTCATTGCCATTTTTAAGCCAAAGGCGCGTCCATCAAAATGCTGCCCACGTACATTCGGGCCGTGTCGGTCGGCGAAGAGCGCGGCGAGTTCCTCGCGCTCGATCTGGGCGGCACCAACTTCCGCGTGCTGCTGATCACGCTGGAGGGCGAGGGCAAGTCGTCGATGAAGAGCAAAATCTACCGAGTGCCCGACCAGATCCAGAAGGGCACCGGAACAGCGGTAATATCAATTTGGGCCAAATCAGCACAGCTTAGTTATTGATTACGTCAAATGTATATTGATTGAACGGAATCATGTGTCACAAATATGTACTACATTGCTTGACCACCACACTGCAGTTGTTCGACCACATCGCCGCGTGTCTGGCCAAGTTCATGGAGGACAACCAGCTGAAGGATCGTGAGAAGCTGCCTCTGGGCTTTACATTCTCCTTCCCGTGTGACCAGCATGGACTGACCAGTGCCTTCCTCACCAACTGGACAAAGGGCTTCAATGTGGGGCGGCACTCTATTCGATAGAGCATTTAACCAGGAGACAAAATTTAGGCTTCCGGCGTGGTGGACCATGACGTGGTGCAGCTGTTACGCGAAGCTTGCATACGTCGCGGCGACGTCGACATTGACGTGGTGGCCGTGCTGAACGTGAGTTTCGAGTTATTATTATTGTTGTTTGAGTAATTTTGGCTATTGATTAGGACACCACCGGAACAATGTTGGCCTGCTCTTTCTTCGAGAAGTACTGCTACATCGGGGTAGACACAATTGTTTCAAGTGAAAAGGCTTCTATTATACTTCCCCCACCCAGGTGATTCTGGGCACTGGCTGCAACATGTGCTACATGGAGACGATTCCGAACATCGCCAAACTGAATGGAAGTGTCCAGCCGGAAGAGGGTCATTTTCTCTGGTTACCAAAAGGTGCTATTTTCTTTTGTGGTGTTCAGATGGCCTTCCGGCGGAGATGTGTGTGAACACCGAGTTGGGCGGTTTCGGCGACAACGGCGAAATGGACCCCTTTCTGACGGAGTTCGACCGCAGACTGGACGCGGGCAGCATCAACGTGGGCAAGCAGCACTTCGAGAAGACCATCTCCGGCATGTACATGGCAAGTCCATGATTGTTTCGCGCTCTCATTGATTTGATTAATAATGGCAATTGGTCATTCAAAATGAAGGGAGAATTTCGAATTTTATGCATTTATTGTTTGGTACTTTTCCAGGGCGAGATTGTGCGCATAGTGCTGGAGGAGTTGGCGCGCAAGGGACTGCTGTTCAGCGGCGAGGTGGACCAGATTGCGGCGCCGGGTTGTTTCCCCACCAAACTGGTGTCGGACATTGAGCGTCAAATGCAGAGCGACGACGATGAGAACCCCTTCAGCAAGATCGAGGAGATGCTCCAAGAAATTGGTGAACAACTGAACGCAGCAAGTGTTTTCTTCACGCCCCAATTGCTTGCGTCTCAGGCATTTGGAACTCGACGGCGTCGGATTGTGCCAACGTGGCCTACGCGTGCCAACTGGTGAGCACGCGCGCGGCCCATTTTGCCGCATGCGCGATCGCAGCGCTGCTCAAGCGGATGCAGCGCCCGTTCGTGACGGTCGGCGTGGACGGCTCCCTGTATCGCTTCCACCCGACCTTCAAGGACTTACTCGACTCCAAAATCGACGAGTTGGTCGACGGCAAACTCGAGGTGGGCACACTTTTGGGGAACTGTTTTAGTGCTTCCGCCGCCTTTCAGTTCATTGTGGTGCTGAGCGAGGACGGGAGTGGGCGGGGCGCGGCAGTGGCCGCAGCGGTGGCCACGCGGATGAGCAAAATCACGGAGGAGACGCGTGCAGCTGCGGCGGCGAACAAGGCGAGCAGTGAGCCGCCGAGCGTTGAGGCACCACCGGTGGCGCCAGTTGGAAACGGAAGCGTCTGCTGTGGTGCACCAAAATCGGTGGACAGCAGTGCGACGGCGGTGGCGGCCGCCAGAGACACGACGGTGCACGCACAGTCCACCCCCATTTAGGCATTTCCTCCCCCTGAAGAATTGTTTGTATTTCTATGGCCATAGCCAGTCAACCAGTCACCAGTCAGCAACAACACAAAATCCACTTAAGTCCCTCCCCTTTCGGCTCATCTCCAGTTCCACACGTTCACCACCTTTGCATTAAATCTAAATTAGACGCGAAAAAACGAAAACTGGCTCGTTTTGATGCCGGTCATTCGGTGCGGAGAGATTTCTAAAAGATAGCATTTCCATAACTGAAACATCGTTGTGTTTGTTTTTATTTCCCACTCTCACGTTCCCACTTCCCCATTATAATCTTTCCTATTCTCTAGTTTTCCTTATTAATTGACGAGCAAATATGCAAATAAGGTTGAAAATAATTACAACCAAACATCCAAATAGAATAAAAGGAGACAATGTGAGTGTGCCTTGATTGAATGAACCAAAAGAAATGTATTAAGAATCATGGATTCTCAAAAATAACTCTCCCAAGATCCAAGATGCGATCAGAGTAACAGGTCGTGAAGTTTTGAAAACTACGAAAGGTGTTATCAAACGATGATTTGTGCAATTTTATATTTTACCAGTGTTTGAGTGACGTCACTTTAGAGGGGTCACAGTGACAGTGATAGTGACAGTGACGTCACTTTAGAGGGGTCACAGTGACAGTGACGTCACTTTAGAGGGGTCACAGTGACAGTGATAGTGACAGTGACGTCACTGTGATCACTTTCACACCCCATTTTCCAATT
>VAHH01000978.1:0-16730 GCA_013357305.1 Radopholus similis | reverse complement strand
TCTGCGAGCTGCAGATCTTTCGGGGGCTGAACAAGGAGAATGTGTGCACTGTGCTGGCACTGGCCGACCGCCACAATGCGGAGCACTTGAAGACAAGTGCCATCGAGTACATCTGTTCGCATGCGCAAGAGGTCAGTCCGTTAGTCGTTTGGTTGTTCGCCAACAAGAGCTGATACATAAATGGCCCAGGTGCTGGAGACCGACGGCTGGCAGACATTGTTCTCGTCTCGATCTGAGCTGCTTAAGCAAGTGATCAAAGGTCACATTAGTACCTATGCTCTTCAGTCCCCCATTGAACTTTGTCGGCACATTTCAGCGCTGGCCGCCAACCAACAGAAAAGCTCTTAGACGTGGCCAACAACAGAAGAAACAATGGAAGATGGAAAAATCTTTCTTTCTCTCTCACTTCGCTATCCACTCTTTATGCCCCGCTTTCATTCAGTATAAAAAGGGCACTAATCCAAAGAGGTATTGCACAATCCTGGAAATCGAACAAAGGAGCAAACTGAGCCGGATCAAAAATTGAATAAGAAGTCAATGGAAAGCTCCGAGTCTGAGTGCAAAAACAGTGATTTATTGGGGGGTTTGGCAATAACTGGGCAAAACCGAACCTTTCCATCTATTACAATACAATTACCAATTACACATATCTTCATATTCTAAGCAGTCAAGTTAGAACTTAGAATGCAAATATTCCGCAAATGTGCATCCACGAACAATCCTTGTCTTTGTGTGCAAATGCCATGGGCAATTGTTTGCGTTCCCCTCCAGTCCCGTGATGTGCAAGATAGTTCATTCCCAGGATTAGTGAGGCGCTTGCTGAAAACTTGAGACGTTGAGAATTGAGATTGATATGTACTTGTACAATACCTACCCACAAGCACACAGGCACACAACCATCAGCCATCACCATCATTCATCCCAGTCAATGCAATGCGTTATTTAGAATTTAGGTGGGGTCAACCCAACCCATCACCACCCAACTCATCACTACCCAACTCATCACCAACCCAACTCATCTCAAAACTCAATCCAATAGCCATACCATTTTAGGCCATTTGCTTACAATATTTCCTTTTCGCTGTTCAAAACTCAAGCACAAATGGAGATCTCTCAACCGACAATGCAAAAGAACTGGTGCAAAACGCAAACGAAAATCGTGAAGTAAAAAGATCTGTTGCATTTCTAAATTTCTATTAATCAAAGTATTGTTTGCTGTTCAGGTTCGACTTCACGTGGACTATCGAAAAGTTTTCATTTTGTGCACAAGAATTGGGCCGGCATTTGCGGAGTTCCACATTCAGGTTTAACCAAATATTCCGAAACTGCAATAATTGATTCCAATTCCAGTGCCAATGATGATGAACAACACACCAAATGGTTTTTAGACCTGTACCCAAAGGGCCTCACGGAAGAAACAAAGGACCATGTGGCACTTTTCCTGCACAACCAAACAACAACACCAGTCAGTGCCAAGTTCAAATTTTGTCTCCTGAAAGCGAACGGCGAGCAAACCAATGTGGGGGGATCGCTGGAAGTGCGCAAATTTGAGCAAGGCAAAGGATGGGGACAACCCAAATTCATTCAATGCAATTTTCTGCTGAACCCACAAAATGGACTGTTATCAGATGACCGGTTGACAATATTCTGCGAAGTTTCTATTGTTGTTGAGACGGTAAATTATAATTTGAAATTGTTGAAGCCCATAAATTCCAGATAAATTTGAGTTCGCAGATTGAGACTCCAGTTCCCCAATTCCGTTTATCGGCTGATATGGGGATACTTCTGGAGGAGAGCTCATTCTCAGATTGCGTTCTCTGTTCAGGCGACGACAAAGAATTTAAGGTCTATCGCAATTTTAAATTTAAACTCTATAATAATGGGGGTGAATTCCTAATTGTGCCTATATATGTACAGGTCCACAAAAATGTTCTCGCATGTCGCTCTCCAGTGTTCCCGGCCATGTTTGAACATGTAATGGAAGAATCTCGCACCAACAGAGTCAACATTGAGGACGTCTCTGCGCCAGTTCTGGGCCAACTGCTCCACTTCATTTACACCGGATGTGAGCCCAAACTGTTGGCGGAACAGGACATGGCCCAGGGATTGCTTGTGGCTGCGAACAAGTACCAATTGGACCGACTGAAGGTCATCTGCGAGCAACAGCTCACCAATGGGATGAACAAGGAGAATGTCTGCGCAATGTTGGTGCTAGCCGATCTTCACTCGGCCGAACATTTGAAGTCGCGGGCAATCGAGTACATCAAATTTCACGAGGACGAGGTTCATTCGTCAACGTTGTTCAATCGAGATTAACAAATTTGTGCATTGGCTCATTCGAGAGTCAACAATGGTGGCTGTTTACGTAGAAAAGAGTCCATTCAAATGACTGATCAATACTTGAGTTATGATTTTTTGATTGAATTCAGATAGCTCCTGATTTTGTCAATCAAATGCGATAATTTGGTCACCAATTGGCACTGACTTTTTTTAAGATATTTGGTGGAGAAATACAATATAAAAATTCCCCCCCCCCCCCAATGGTCAATAGATTTGGTCATTTCCAGGTGGTGGAGAGTGAGGGCTGGCGCACATTGGTCGCCTCGAATCCGGAGCTGCTCAAGCTGGTGCTCAAGTCCAAGGGTCAATTGATTTTGACTTTAAAATTTATTCTGTCCAGATTCAGCACCAAACACGGCGAAAAAAACTCAACCCAAAAGAGAGACGCCATCCAGCTAGTGGTGCTCAATTCTCTGACCCATACGGGAAACTTTGATCCATTTCTTACATTTTGGTTGTTCTTCATTGTAAAAACATTCAAACGGAAATGGCACCCATTCATTTTTTTGTGGAATCGGGTTTTTTGTTTTGACGCATTTGATGTGTGTGTATTTCATGTTTCGAACAAAGTTACGTGTTTTGATTTTATTTTTAACTAATTATGGGCGCTCTTCTGCTGGAGAAAGGTTCGTTCGCAGAGATTGTGTGCACTATTCTGGCGACGGCAAGGAGTCAAGGCAAACTCCGAATTTTGGTGTTCTTTAAATTCGTACCAAAATACATCTGACTGGGTATTATATTACTTAGGCGCACAAGGTTGTGCTGGTGCCACTCTCCAGTTCCCCTCCAGTCCCGTGATGTGCAAGATAGTTCATTCCCAGGATTAGTGAGGCGCTTGCAGAAAACTTGAGACGTTGAGATTGATATGTACTTGTACAATACCTACCCACAACCACAAGCACACAGGCACACACCCATCACCATCATTCATCCCAGTCAATGCAATGCGTTATTTAGAATCCCCACTCCCCGGGCTCGAACTTGTAGGTAACCCTGAGACAACAACCATTCATTCATTCACTCATTAGTTCATTAAACGACTTGACCAACAATATTTCTTCATTTACCAATCATTTTTTATTAGTTCATTTCATTTTTCATCTCAATATGTTTTACTTTTAAGTTTTAATGTAGTGCACATAGAACCTAGAACTTTTATTTTTCATCTTAACGACAAACATACGAAACAATGTTGTCACTGATTTTTTTACTGACATCACCGGCGACGTTCAACATCAGTATTTTGGGCGTTTCTCTCCTGAATATTGCCCAAATGTCTGTCGTATCTTAAGTACCTCTTATGCGCAAAGATTGGCCTTTATGGCGATACAGAAAAGCCATTCCACTCAATCCAATAGCCATATCATTTTAGTTATTTGCTTACAATATTTCCCAAAGATCTGTTACAATTTGCTGAACTGAAATTAATCAAAGTATTGCTGTTCAGGTTCGACTTCACGTGGACTATCGAAAAGTTTTCATTTTGCACGGAAGAAGTGGGCGAGTTTATGCGGAGTTCCACATTCAGGTTTGCCACGCATAAAATGCCGCTAAAATTGGAATAATTTGAGTGCCGATCCAAATGACGAAGAGCAGCCCAAATGGTGTTTGAAGTTGTACCCGAAAGGCGAGGACGAAGAATCCAAGGACTATGTGGCACTTTTCCTTCATTTGGATAAAAACAACCAAACAACTGAATCAGTCAGTGCCAAGTTCAAATTTTGCGTGCTGAAAGCGAATGGCGAGCAAACCAATGTGGAGGGAGCAGAGAAAGAAGCGGACAAATTTGTGCAAGGCAAAGGATGGGGATTTGGAAAGTTCATTCGACGCGACATTCTGTTTGACCCGAATAGAGGACTGTTGTCGAATGACCAACTCTCAATATTTTGCGAAATCTCAATGGTTGTTGACAAGGTGAACTTAGAATTTTGGATTACTTCTGCAATTTAAATCCCAACAATTCCAGGTAAATGTGAGCTCTCAGAGTGGCTGTTCAGTCCCCCAGATTCGACTTTTTGATGATATGGGTGCAATGTTGGAGAAGGGATTGTTCGCGGATTTCGTGCTCTGTTCGGACGGCAAAGAATTCAATGTCTGCTGGATAATTGTTCTCCAATTTCTGTGATACCTTCTCTCAGGTCCACAAAAATGTGCTGGCCTGTCGATCGCCTATGTTCGCCGCAATGTTCGAACACGACACCGAAGAGTCGCGCACCAACAGAGTCAACATTCCGGACATCTCCGCCCCAGTGCTGGGCCAACTGCTCCACTTCGTGTACACCGGATGTGAGCCCAAACTTATGGCGGAAGAGGACATGGCCCAGGAATTGTTCGCTGCAGCTGATAAGTACCAGTTGGATCGGCTGAAGGCAATGTGTGAACAACAGCTTTGTGCTTCTTTGGACAAGGACAATGTCTGCAAAATGTTGGCGCTCGCTGATCTTCACGAAGCCGGACACTTGAGAGAGTGCGCAATCGAGTACATCAACATGCATTCGGACGAGGTCTTTAATGGCAATTTTTCAAATGTCCCAATCCAATTTGCAATCACCAAATCCAAACTCGTATCGACAATGTGCCCAACTATTCCAATTCCAAAATTTCCATTGGCCTTCTGTCTCTGACCATTTCCCCATTTCCAGGCAATTTTGGACTGACCCCTTCCTCTGGAAGTATCCACCGATTTTAGGGCTCTCCACCAAGCAGCGCTAACAATCTTGAACGAGAAGTTGATGGAGGAGAGACACAGGAAAAGCCATCTTTAACTATCAAAAAACAATGTTGCCTCTGATTTTTTAACGGACACTTTCAAATCTTTTTCTTTTGGAAATAGAATCCTTGCAACATATACAGCTTATTTTCAAGCCGTATGCAAATGAGAACTCAGCTACTGAACTTCAGTGCCAGGATGTATGTAGCTTTGCATTCAATTTATATTCTTAGCTTTAAAATTGGCTGAGTTAGCCCTCAAACAGTCTGAAACGTGCCTGCCCTTGATTGAATTTTCATTTGATCCGATCCGGTCAGTTTAATGATCAAGACTCAAGACTGATCAATTTCTTGAAATGTCGTCAAAGTCTAAAAAGCTGATAGCGCATCCAATTGCACGAAAAGTTAAAAACTCGTTTCATCAAACTTTCCAACTTTTAAATTTTTTGCATCTAACTTATAATTTCCATCTTCCGTTGCATTCATCTGCGTCACCAATTATTACATATTTTCGCGGCTTCCACACACATTAAGATGACCGATTGGCATTCCCTGAGCAAAATCCTTTGCACATTCCCAGTCAAGCAAAAAGTGCCGTTGTTGAAGTTGAGTCTCACCAAATTAATTTCGGCACATTGACCAGACTCAGTGATTGTGATATTTCCAGTTTTATTTGCTCAATGCCCCATTATTTGGCCACACTTTTTACGCTTAGAAGTACGAGAAAGACTACTCGCCATTTTGTAGAAGACAGAGGAATGATGAGAAACGAACTAAAGTCGTGGCCGAAAAACTCCCGAATTTGCATCAACATTTGAGATTTGATGTTACAACTTTGCCCAGAATGATCAATCGGCCTGGCCTAATTTTGGACTCACAATAATATAAGTAAATGTAAAACACATCGAATATTTCAACTTCTTTTATTTCCGGCATATTCTCGATTAAAGTTCACTTGATGGTTTTTATTCGAGATTCCAGACTAAAGGCCTCAGTTGAGCGCAGCACTTTTTTCGCTATGAAATACGTGAATCGAAAGCACAAGGAAATTGACTGGTGTTGATGGGAAGTGGACGACACAAATGAAATGAAAGTGGTCTTTCCCCCGTTTTTTGGTGGCACTTCCTCAATATGGGGTGAGCCCAAACAAAAGGAGGCCACATTGTTTTGGGCCGGAAATTGCACTTTTTGTCCATTCCGGGAACCAATGACTGGATGCTGCCCAACATTGTCCTTAGCCATAAAAACATTTCCCATTAACCAACGAGTTGTTTGCCATTGGATTTGACGCAAATAAAGAGAAGTGAACCTTAGCAGTAATTGAGTCCACTGGGACCCATTGGGAGTTGGGATGGTGGATACGGACTTTACGGACTGATAAAGGAAGGCGTCCGATTCCACTGGGAATACTTCTGTTTACACCATTTCGCGTCAAATTCCCATTTCACGGGAATGGCCATTCGCGCAATTGGCAAATTGTGTGCGCCCATTCCCATAATGCCAATACCAAAGTGCATCCAACATGCACATCTAGCGCCCAAACAATTAATTGCTGGTGATCGCATGGCACAATAAGCTTTATATTTGGCGTGAAAAAATTTCATTCAAAACTGGAAACGTGCATTTTCGTGATTTTAGTCGGATATTTGACGCCAAAAAATGATTTTTAAAAATTCAATAAAAATCAAACGCTTATGCATGGCGCCGTATTGTTTACCCACCCCAGAAATACCCACCCAAGATATACCCACCCAGATTTACCCACCCCTGTTCTTTAAGAATAATTGGGTGGGTAAAGGTAAATCTTGAATTTGGGCCGGGTGGGTAAATCTGGGAACAAAGGGGGTGGGTATTTCTGGGGTGGGTAAAGCTTTGTCCCCCCTTATGCATATTTTATATTTTTACATTGAAATTGAACGTATTATAATTCAAATGAAACATACATATATCTATTTTAGAATTTTATAATTTTCGTCTGGGTTTCTAAAAAATCGGTCCAAACCTTGATTTAAGCTCCGACATTTCATAAAAATTTTGTGTTCCAACATTTCTTAGATTCAAAAGAAAGGCAAAGTGTTAAGCACTGCCTTCAAAAATGGAGCTGCTGCTGTTCCGCCCCGCCGACTTTGAACGTCTGTACGGCTGCCAGGGCGTGAACGTGTCCGCCGTTCCGTTGGAGCAGCGGCAGAACGCCCTCAACGGATGGGCTCTGATCGCAGTGTTCTTCCTGACCGAGGTGGGCGCAGAAAGATGCACTCGAATTTTGGATGCCATGAGTGCCAAAAACCAAAAAGTGCTCTCTCTCTGTTCGCCTGGATAATCAACGCATGGCCCACTTTTTAGTGAGTTTGTTGAGCAAAATCAAAAGACAACTTTGTGCTCTCAGAATGGCGAAGATAGAACAACGACTTTTTGTGAACACGAGATTGGCGCATAGCCACTATTGGCAATTGGCTGCTCTATTTTGAAACAATTCAAACAATTCATGCTAAAAGTTGCGTCGACTCATTGAATGATTCGTTCCCATTGAATTGTTGTTGCAAAGCAAAATATGAAGCGCAGTCAAAGCCTCTAATTTTGAGCCGGTTCAATCTGTAGGAGCATTTTCCCGATTCATTTGAAAATGGGAATTATTTGTTGCTCAATCAGCTTTCTGCTAGCATGAAAATTGTAATAGCCAAGTTTTGGTTTAGGCCAAACGTTTTACAAAATCGGTAATTACATACATATATATCTATTTTCTATTTTGGGCAAAACTGGTAAAAAACAAAAGATCCTGTTGACCATGGATGGCCATTCAGATCATCTACATTCCGTGCATGTGCTCCATTTGGAAGCGGATGGACACTTCCTGCTACAAACTGCTCTTCTACATCGGCGTCGCCGACATGGCAAGTCCAAAAATGGGAAACTGATTGAGCAGGTCGTTTGGGCGACGGAGGCCTTTGATAAACCATAATTCGGTTAAGGATTAGGGTAAAAATTTGAATAAAATGCAATTTTCAAGCCCAAAGTGCGCTCTATCCAAAGATATAATCAGTCTTCGGATAGCCCAACAATTGGCCAAATTATGGCCAATTGTAGCATAGTTTCATCTCAAAATCGATTGGTATTTTCTGTTTTTATGAAATATTCAACTCAATCTTATAGCGCTTTGAGATTGTTCGTTCAGTTTAATGTTTTTTGCTAATCGACCTCTGATCAGTGGGACTGATCGGATAAGCAAATTAGACAAGATCAGCAGGCTTTGATCAGATCGATTGGCTTTTGCTCATAAAAATGGGTGTGAACCGAAATGGATTCAGAACAAAGTGACTGGGAGGGACTCGATGTGATTTTAATTTAAGCTGGTGCTCTTCGTTTGCTGCCTGGCGTCTGGCTATTTCGCCGTCCAAGGCTACGTGTTCTGCTCCAGCCCAAAACTGGTCTACGTCATTGGCACACTGGCAATGGGTATTAAAATGACAAAATAACAACTGTTGACGGAACACACTTTTGCCCATTTTCTCAAGGATTTTGGGCCGCCGAATCAGTGGTAATTTTGTGGGAAAGTTGTTGTAAAAATGCTAAATGGTTGCTTTTTGCAGGCCGAACTGACGCTGGCGTTGGACCGCTGTCTGGAGATGTCGTTTCCGCACATCGCCGAAAAAATGTTCAGCGGTCAGTGCCAACAAATTAAATGCTTTGGAGGTCGGGAGAGTTAAAACTATAATTACCTATTTTTATTAATCACCAAATGCAATTCTTGACATTGTTATTATCTCTTTTATCTTGAAACAATTCCAATTTCCAACTGATATCAATCGCAATTCAAAATAATGACGGCGATACCGTTTTTAAATTTTGCACCGGTGCCGAATAATAGAGCCCAGAAATTTTCCAAATTCGGAATTTTGGACAAGACCAGACACGAACAAATCGCAGATATCTCTTCTGACAGTTGACATGTCACAACGTTGGGCCCAGAATGCGTTCGTCCCAATTTAGACGACTCAGCTGCTGGTCGAGACGCTTCGAATGGGCTATAAATTGTCGATTTGAAAATTTTGATCTGGAACCCCAAAAGGGTGGTTGTGTACACCCATGGTTTTGCCAACTTTGACATGTCATAAGAACATAACTCAGTTCTGCGGATGGGGATGGGCCAATCTTCGGTTGCAGTACACTGAAGTCCGCCCAAATTGACTTCCACAGATACCATTTTTGACAGCAATACATGATAATTGATAAGTGATAATTAATGTGATTCCTTTGTTGTTCTCCACCACATGATATCACTCAGATTTGATCATCATAAGATCATTACTAGGGACAGGATTTTTTGCGATTTTGAGCACCTAAAAATCCGTCCCTAATCATTACTCCGTTTAACTTAATTTTTGCAGGCACCCGTGTGTACATTTGGCTTGCGCTGGGCACTGGGAATGCCCTCTTCTGGTGGGTCTGCACAACGCCTGTGCAATGGACCGGCATCTACCAGGCCTGGTTCTTCGACCCATACGTCGGCTACCTACCAGACACGGGGCACAAAGTGCGCAAAATTGCACTCTTGGCATTTGACTATTTTGAAAAAAAAACTGATTTTGATACCATTCGCCTAGCCCATTTAGAATCTAAGCACAATCACTTAGCGCCATACTTTGGCTTAAACGTAGACAGACTTAGGCTCTTATTCTTATGCTTAGGCTAAAATAACCCGCGTGATGTCACACTTTTGGCTTATGATATGCAAAATGTATTTTTTAGACAACAAGCAATAGAATAAGTCTTGATCGAGATATAAAGCTAAAGCTTATGTTAAGCTTAGGTTATAACCTCAAAACCTAGTAGCTTGGCTTACGACTAAGCTTAATGGTTATTTTAGCCTTGGCCTAAACAAGCATGCAAACTTAAAGCTTAGCCTAACTAATAAGCCTTAGCTTACGTCTAAAATGTGTAGTCAAGCGGCGGAGAGAAAGCCCGCGGAGGAAAAAATCTCCAAATAAATGAGGGAGCAAAATAATAACATTTTTCCATTTTGGCCATTTTGCAGTACCACAACTATTTGCACTCGGTGCACAACATTTTCATGGCAATTGCGTTCCCGCTCGTGTACACCCTGTTCGGCATCAAAATGGCCCTTTCGGCCAGAGTCAGCGCTGGCCGCGATGCTGTGGCTGTGCAGCGTAGCGTCAACCAGAAAATGGTTGGCAAATGGTCATGTTTATCAGATCAAAAAATGGATCAGGTTGATCGATCAAGGGAAATGAAGCTACGTAACCTTACTAAAAACGGATTGATCAGATTGATCGAATGGCTAAATCATATTTATGCATATGATCAAAGATGAATTTATTGGTCAAGCTGATCTGAAGGACCTCAATTCATCTAATCAAATATTGATTGATTGGTCAATCATCTTTCATCATGATTAGAAGAGGATCAGAACAGATCAATTTGATTTGATTATAACGCGATCTGAGTCACCATGTTGATCGATCAATAAATGGATTTTGACTTTGACTGATCAATCGGTTTGTGACAAAGTTTTAAGCGAAACTCAAAACTGGATCGATCAATAAATTGATCGGCCAAGTGATGAAGCTTAATGTATTATATTTCAAAATATTTATTTGGCCCTCGCAGATGTTCATCCAAGTGGCCAGCATCAGCTTCTTCAACTGCTACGCGTGTCTGCTCTACGTGTACATGCAGTACTTCCCGATCAAGCAGGCACTGATCTACATGGCTCATTGGAGTTGGGTGTGCATTCATGGTTAGTAGAAAAAATTAAATTTATAAGAAATTACATTTTGATTTTTGAATTTTTAACTAAATTGAAATTTGTAAAATTTATTCAATAAAATTCATAAATTTATTTTCATACAAATTTTTGCAGCCATTCCACCGTTCATATATCTGGGCATCAACAAGACCATTCGCAACGATTGCCGCCGAGCGCTGGGCTCATTCCTCTTCAAAACGGCCAATCGAGTCCATCACGCCTCGACAAACGTGGGATATAAAATATCATCAAATTTTATTTTTTAAATTCGAATTAAAATCATTTTTATAAAAAATAATTTTTAATTTTTTAGGCGCCATTCTCCCAGAGCAACAGAGTGCAGGTCGCCTCCATTAATTTTGCCGCTGGAGTGGAGCAAAACAAGTGAAGCAAACAGCGGGCGATGATGAGAAGATGAGAGATGAGAGGGAATGAAAATGTTAAAAAATGATTGGAAAGAAACCAAATTGCCCTCTGAAATTTGGCATAAAAAGTCTGTAATTTTTCAATTTTGTGAAATAAAAAAAATAATTTTTCAATTCATTTAGCGTTTTGTTGATCCTCCTTTGTTTACCATATAAGTTGATCCGATTAAACCGACCGTTGATCCAAGCCAAGAAGAACAGTTTATCCAAACCAAATTTTACGATTCCGCCGCACACTTTTTCATTTTACAAATTGAAACAACGAATTTTTATGAAAGATCTGGGCAGCCCATTTGTTTGGAGCCAGATTTTAAGGGGTCTTTTGCGGATGTTGCGGAAATTTTGGTGAATTTTCAAAAAAAAATTATAATCGAACAGTGATCACAGTTCCACCCGAAAAGGGAGGCAAAGAGCCCCCCAAAAGATTGAAGAATTGTTGCAACTTTGATTGTTTGGAAAGTGTTGGAGCTTTGAATGTCCTCCTTCTCCTCCTCTCACTCAGCAATAGCCAAATCAGCCAAACACAATCTTGGCGCCCGGCTCCTCCTGTCCCCTGGACATGTCGATGAGGGCACCTCGTTCGTCATGTTCCCCCGCATTGGGCTGCTGAGCGCCGCCTTTGGCGAACAACGCGTCGGTGAGTCTGCGCCCAATTTCCTGGGCCTTTTGCGTGCCTTGGCCCCGCTTCGCCGCATCCAGCCACTCGCGGCTGGCCTCCCGCACGGTCGGGTTGGTGGCCAACGCGGTGAGGGCAGCACCCGCGCCGAAGGCCAGCCCAACCTTGGCCCAGTTGGGCACCGACGGAGGACTGTTGTTGCTGTTTTGTGGCGCATATCCCCTCGCTTCTGGAGCATAACCAGATGATGGCTCATAGTCATAGCCATAACCTGTTAAAAAGTATTGATACTTGATAGTTGATATTTATATTGTACATATTTAAATTTAAATTGCTTCATGTTAACATTCGGCTAACGTTGGATTGGCCAGTTTGGATTTTTTCAGGTCAATTTTTCACAAAAACATCTCTAAAATTAAATTTCGAGTAACAAAATAATTTAGAATGGGACCAATTGCCTATAAAGGGGCTATGCACTCTGCTCAAAAAGGAGATTTATTTGCAAAGATATGACATATTAGAAGTGGTAATTGTACTTAATTGCTCACTGATGTTTGACTTGTTCTGTTTTCACTCCTTTGAATCCCATTTGCGACTGATCTACGCCATTGTAAGAGCACAAAGTGCCTTTTGGATTTTGGTTCGCTCTATAAACTATTAAACTAGAGTCGAACAGTACCAATGACACAATCTGACGATAATATATAATATTTCATAATAATCAAATGTTTTGATTCCGCTGATTTTGCGCGATAACTTTTGCTCAGAATGACCAGATCGACCTGATTTTATTTAGACTCAGCTCGTCGAGACAAGTCGATTGAGCTATAATTTGTCAATTGAAATTTTTGACTTGAAACGTTGAAACTCTGAAAGAGTCCCTCCTATGGTTTTCGAAAATTTGAACCAGCACTTTTAGGCACACTACATTCTTTCCGTTTCTCTTCCCACAACTCTTTCTCATTGATGATGGGAGCAAAATTGCAATCAAAAGCTTCGCTGCAATAGCAGAGCATTCCAAAATTTATCCAAGCCATGGCGAGAACTACAAAGTACCTTTACTTGGACTTTGAAAGTCAGAGCACTCGCTCAAACAGCTCTCTCTTACCCCAAAATGCATTGTGACGATTAGATGGGGTGAGTCGCCATTGCACGCTTTCCCCTTTTACTCTGCCACTCTCCTCATTTCGTGTACTCTCTTCTCATTCTCTCCGCTTCTATTCCCACACATCTTTCACATCGATGATGTTGTTGCCTTACCGTTTGGATAAAAGCTCGCCGGGGGCATCTGTCCGTACATTGGCTGTTGTCCGTATTCACGGGCAAGAAGGCCTCTTCTGCTGTTGTCGTTGTTGTTGTTTGCGTCAGCTGGAGCGTTCTTCAGGTTGTACACGATGATGTAGTTGACAATCAGTTGGGCCGGGAAGGGCGTCGAATTGTCCGGAGGCCCGTTCCAGCCGCCGCCTCCGCCCACCGCCAAGTTCAGGATCATGTGGAAGCCGCCCTTGTTGAAGTACCATTTGCCCCCGGCCTGGCTGGAGTGGAACTGGGCGTACTGCTCGCCGTCCAGGTAGAAGGTCACCGAGTCGTGGGTCCAGTCCACGCTGTACAAATGGAAATCGTCGCCCAGGTCCGCGCTGAAGTCGTGGCCGACCTGCGAGGGGGGGGGGGCAAAAGATGATGGGTGGAATGGGAATACCCAATATGATCACTGATCTAATCACTTGATAAGAAATCCATACAAGTTAGTAATTGATCAGTTTTTGATCAAGTTGTGCACAGATCTGATCACGTTGATCACTGATTCGATCAAGTATATAGTTATTGATTACTGATACGATCAAGCTATTTGGTTTTATCAGTTTTTGGTTTTTGATCAAGCTCTCCACTGATCTGACCACCAATTTCTTTAATCCGATCACTGAATGAATTTGATCATTTAATTTGATTGCATGCATTACACGTTTTATAACAGAACTCCCCACGCAACCACTTTAGGTATGTGTGCATTAGTGCGATTTGGATTTGGTGCATTCTACCTGGGGCTGGTACTTGTGATTGTCGTTCCAAGAGTCGCCGGCATGCAGAGATCCGTACACTTTCCTCGGGAACTTGCCCACATTCTCCATGATGTCGATCTCGCCCCCGGTCGGCCATGCGCCGGGCCCGACCATCCAAAAGGCGGGCCAAAGGCCGTTGCCTGAAAGCAACTTTATGGTGTTCTCAAGGAACTTTTCGGACTCAAAACGACTTTAACGTCCAATCAGAAATTTATAGGTTCCAATGAATTTTCTAAGCTCTCCAATCAATAAATGATTAATTTTTTGCTTTACAACTTAACAGTTAACATAAGAAAAGTGGGGGTAATTTTAGCCTAAGAAAAGTTTAAAATGGCGGCGCGGAAATGTCCCATTCCCCAGCAAACTGATCAATGGGAGCGTCCAAAAGTTGACTGACTGTACGCTAGAACTATTTAGTTGATCTCATCAATGCTGTTCCGCTGTGGTGCTCTGCGACATTTGCGGACCTACACATTTAAGCTTAGAGGCTAAACGTTAAGCTTAGTCATAAGTTAAGTTTAGGCTATGCTAAGCTTTAAGTTTGGCTTAGGCTGAAATACTTATCTAACTTATTTGACTAAACGTTACGCTAAGTCATAAGCTAAGCTCAAGCTGCTAAGCCAAAGCATTAGCCTAATAAAACTTACTTAGCTGCTAAGCTCAAGCATTGGCCTAAGCTTAAGCATTGTCCGCAAATGTTGTTGTGCCTTTTGCCACTCTACCTTTGGGGATTTTCATGTTGATTTCGAAGCGTCCATACTGGAAGTCGGTCTTCACAGAGCGCAGCCGTGCCGACGTGTAGCCAGTGCCGTGGCTGTTGTCCCGCAGAGCGGTGATCACCAGGTGTCCGTTTCCGTCCAAACGGGCGTTCTTCAGCTCGTCCGTGTAGTACTCCAGGTCGTTGTTGCCCCAGCCGTTGTGCCCCGTGCCAATGTCGTGCACCCAATTTTTGGGGTCCGGGGGTCCGGCTGGTCCGTTAAAATACTCCGCCCATTGGATGGTTCCAGTGCTGTCGTAGTACTTCCCGGGCACCACAAGACAGAGCACACCCTCCTGCTGGGAGAGGAGAAGCCACAATCTGAAAGAAGCACAAACAATCTCTCACTTCCCAGACGTTATTTATTAAAAACATTGTACTGACCCATCCCCATGCTCGTTTCCGAATTGGAAAGCAGCGAGCGGGACTACCCGACTGACGACGGGTAGTCCCGTCTCTTCTTTATTTAAACCAAAGTGCAGAAAGAATCAACAAGATACACACAGATTAAAGGGAGAGGATTTGAATTTGTGACACCGACTGGAATTTGAGGATGGATTATATCCCAAACCAATAACAAAGTTCAAATAATGCGATAACAGATTTCAAATATGTTACAAACATCCCCTGGGGGATTAATTGGGAATTTCTGAGTGTGAAAATGGCTAGAATCAGACCCGTTCTTGTGCTCTATTAATCCCCCACTTTCCAATTCTTAAAACGGAATGAAAAATAAGAGTGGGCTCATTTACTGGGCCAGCTCACTTTTTGGGGCATAACTTGGTGACCTATCGAGATGGACAAATGAACCCATGGGCTCATTGGATGGCCAACAATGGTGGCTATTTATGCCAAAAAGAGTCCATTCAAATTGGCTTCCAAATCCTTGAGTTATGATTTTTTGATTGAACTCAGGCCAAATGTGCCCAGTTGGGACCAGTTTTTGGGCCCTAACTTTGGAGTGGTTTGGCCAAACGAGTCCCCAACTCTTTCATTGGCCCAAATGGCCTCTGATATTGGCTATCAAATGGCCAAAATGTTCAGCAATTAGGCGGTGCTTAATTTTTGAAAAAGTTGGCACAGAAATGTCCCGTTCCCGTTTTTCTGCGTTAAATTTGGTTTCTCTTCCCACAAATTTTTCGTGCCTTAAACGTTACTTTTTGTTAAATTTTTTTAAATGGTTGTTTCTTGCTTTATTTTAAACATTGTAATGTAACAAATCTGGAATTATTATAAAAATATAAATATTATTCTTACACTTGGACTATCAGAGAAACGGAGTGCATTGGGGAAGAAATGGGCAAAGGCGGTCTCTCGACTCTCGATGCAATGCAATCAAAAATAATAATATGTGTGTGGGGCGAAAGCGTTTGCATTAGCCCCCATTTTATGCGGCCCTTGAGAAATGGTGACTTCCGCCGAATCTCCCACTCGCCATCTATTCATTTTTGTTCATTTATTATTATTACATATTTTTGATTTTGACGAAATGAAAAGCAATAATAATGTGTGTGGGTGAGCAATTTTCCTGTTGTTTTCCCCCTTCCCTGCACAAATTGCCTCTCTCCCCGATACCCGATTGAATATGTTAATGATTATTTATTTATTTATTTTGCCAAATAAAACGATTACATATTAATATTTACTATTATTAAATATTTTATATTGTACCACATGGGACTGGTGATTGTTTAGAAGTTTACACAGATATGTAAAACACGTTTGAATTTTAAAAAATTTAAATGCGTATTCATTTGGTGCCAGATTTGATTGGAAATTGAATCTCAGATTTCTTGTGAAAGCCTGTGAGTGAGTGCCCAATCCAACGGCCAATCCAATAGCTCCAATTTGTCCCCAAATGGGGGCATGTTTTAGGCCAACAGCTTCAAAATGGACGACTATTTGGAGTCGCTTGCCCAAACACTCGCTTCTCACATATTCCCCAAATGTTTTGCATGCAAATGATTATTTAAAGGACGTCCATTATTCTCACTGCTGAATTAATTATTAAAGTGTAGCCAAGTGGGCTATTTTGGCTTAAAGCCTAGGCAAGCTTATG
>VAHH01000977.1:0-16770 GCA_013357305.1 Radopholus similis | reverse complement strand
GACGTCGGGCGGCGTCTGGAGGCTTTGCAGCAGCGGGTTCTTGAGGCCGTAGCCGCCGTTCACGTACTCCACGAGTGCGGGAGGAGGCGCAGCACCAACCACCATGGAGGGCGGCGAGTGCTTCGCTGCAACAGCGGCAGCGGCCACCATCGCCGGAAAGGGAATTGCCTGCGAAAAAGTGGACACGCATTAAGAATATGATGCCAAAGATCTGAAGAAGAACAATTGAATACTAAAAGATAAAAAGGACGAGAAAGATGATGACCCCTCGACCATTTGTATGAGAAGATAATGGAAGAGGGAGGGATGCAGATGAGTGTGATGAATGATGATGCTGAGACGTGGAAAGGATGAACTCGAGGATGATATGAAGAGAATGAATAAGTAAAGATAGCGCAAAACGGGGATGATCGATGGGTTGGAGATGACGAGGAAGAACGTGGAACTGACCGGAACCAGTGGGACGGGCGTGCATTGCAGCGGCAACGGTGACTGGCTGGCCTGGGGCGAGTGTGCCGCTGAGGAGGTCGAAGAGGAGGAAGTGGCGGATTGGTGAAGTGCGACGGACGACGAGGCGGATGTGGGCGGCAGAAGGTGGTCGACCAGGAATGCGGAGGACTGCGACTTTTTCACGTCCTGACGGCCCAACAGACTGCAAATGCGCGTCGAGAGCTGCTGGTGCTCGTTGACGTTCAGTGGAATCAGTTGGCCAGCAGCAGATTGCTGCTTGGAAATGTCCCCTGCTGAAAAGTGCCGAGATCTTAGGTATATTACCTACATATTACATATTAGTATATAGTATATATATATGTCGCAGGAAATCCTGAGAATCAGGAAATAGTGAGAATTTATGTGTGCCAAATCCGTAGAAACTGTTTATAACCGGTTTAAAGGTTTCAAATCCATGGGAAATTGAAATCCACAAAGGAAATCGACCATGAGGAATCGATTGAACCTATCAACAGCTCGCTAGGCCAAAGTCGAACCAAGTTAGACCGGTTTTAAGACCAAAATCGGTTTTAGTCTATAACTTTTAAGATTCATGTTGTTGGGGCCTAAATATTTGATATTGACTATGAAAGTGGCCATAAACTATCTATTAGTCTACTTCTATTCGCTTGCACCCCATGTTTGGCTGTTTGTGTAGAAATTCTCAAGATTTCCTGCGACATACTATGTCAATATTTCCAGGCTAAAACAGAACGCCAAAACTCAAAGTATAAGTTCCGTTCCGCAACTCACTCTGTCGTTGGTTCTGCAGCTCTTTTTGGCGTTCTGCCGCTACCAGTGAGCACAGCAGTGCGGCGGCGGCAGTGCGCGTTGCGGCCAGCGCGGGCGGCATCTGCATCAGCAAGTGCGGTGGCGCTGGTGGCTGCGGATGAGTGGCGGCCATCAACAGCTGCTGGAGCGAAAAGCCGGCGGCGCAAACGTTGTTTGGTGGCGCTGATGGATTTGGCGTGAACACGAAGGGAAGAGTCGGGAACATTTTTGTGGCACGTCTGAATGAACTGAACATTAGGAATAATTATAAAAGGTTGGCACATTTCGATGCATTTTGGACCGCAAGTTTCGCGCCCCATTCGGGCAAGAGTTCACAGCTGGGTGCTGCGGGCCCACATTCTTTGAGTAGTACGGTAAAGAGTTGATGTGGGGGCGAGATGCGGGGAAGGGAATGGCGAGAGGAGGACAGAGGACACATTCATTAACCGCCGCCGCTCGCTGGCTGGGGCGGGAAAGGGGCGTAACTGTTGTGCGCCGCCGCAGCAACCAATGGGCCGCCGTTGCGCGCAAAACCGGTCCCGCGGCGGCGGTTGGAAATTGCGGGCCCAAGCCTCCGCCCCACCCACCCAGCCGTCGTCCCCCATCTGCTGGCGCTTTCCGGTGCTGCGCGGACTGGCACTGCGGCGGCCGGTAATTGCTGCGCCGTCTTAAGAGCCCAAAGTGCGAGCGCGAAAGGTGAATGGCGCAGCGGCGGAGACCGCGGCAGACAGGCACAATTCGCCGCTGCGAGAGGATCATGAGTGGGGACGCCCCTTGTTTGGTCCCCGCGCGTGCAAGGTCGCGCTCCTCTAGCCTAACTGCCGCCGCCGCTGGAGCCGCACACATAATGGGCCCGAGCGATCGGCGGACGCGCAAATGGGGCAACAGCCAGCCAGGAAGGGAGGGGAAACGGTACTCGCTCAGGAAACAGGAAATGCGCAGCACAAAATGGGTGTGCAAAGTGGGATGGAGAAGCGCAAAAGCAAGTCTCTCATAATAAGTGATAATTGATAAAACTCCACAAGACTGGCCAATGTCTCGCGATGGATGGCCAAAATTCCTGAGAAGCACTAGACATTGGGAGGAGGGATACAAATGGGTTGTGCACTTGTGCATCCATTTTTTAGCGAGAAGCGGGCGAAAGCTACTATTCTTTTCTAACTACCCAAATATTAATACAACAGTCTCAATGCCAGCCACACATTGGGGTTTGTATTTGTACTTTGTATCTTTGTAATGGCTAATGGGGTCGAATCTAGTGTCTACTGTCTACTGTCTAGTGTCTACTAGTAGTGTCCTAGTGTCTTTGTTTTCAAAATTAATGTAAATTGTAAATTAAAAAAAAGAAATGCGACATTTCATCCCTACCTACTAGTACTAGTAGTAAACTGGAAGGTACGGTCAATATCAATAGGTATATTAAATATTACATATTAAGATATTGAGAATTACATATGACTAAGACGTGAACGTGAGAGACTGCTCAGCGCAATGAAACGGGGGAGCGCAGTTTTGCTAGCAGAGTGCTCGCATTTTATAGGCACGCGCCGGCCGGCACGACTAATTCGCGCACCGCAAATTGGCGTGTCAGCCAAGAATGCTGCTGTTGGTGCGCGTCGCTTTGGCGCCGCGCAATGGCGGCGCCAACCTGGTTTGCGCCGCAATTGTGCACTTCACGAGTGCCTGAGCGCGGAGGATTATTGCTTCATTGGCTGCGTCTTCTGGCGCATTTCCGAGTTTCGCACTCCGACCCTTAGAGCTTAGAGCAGGCCAATTTTCTGGACCCGATGTTTTTTATCATATTTGGTCTCAAATCGCCAAAATGTATGTTGTTTCGTCATAAATATTCTTATTAAAAGTATAAAAAGTGATTAGAAACTGATTTAGAAAAAAAAATTTTTTTGGAAAAATTTGACCCAAAAATGGGACCTAAACGACATAAGTACCCGCTTGGCTTGATCTCAGCACAGACATGTAACCGAGATTAGCCTCAGATGTTTGTTTATTTAAGCCTCCGGCGCATGCTTAGTCCCAAGGTCTCAAAATTTCTCATCTGGTTTAAGCTCTAAGCCTAGACTTTGATTTACGTTTTTAAGACTCTGACCTTTGGCCTTTCCCCGGTTTGGGCTTCGGCCTATAGTCTGGCCTTGGAAATTCGGTAAAAAGAGAGCGGACATTTGGACGGTTAATGGCAGTTCTTCAGCAGCAGTTCTTCTTCCTCCTCTCGTGCCCAGCCAACATTGACGAATGTGCTGCACTTCGCCAACTGTGTTTGTGTGAAGTGGGCGGGAGCCAAAGGACGCTCCCAGCGGACAATGGCTGGCGCCCTCTTGCCTCTGTCGGCCCTGCCTCCGCCTTTTGTAAAGTTCCGCCATTTTTGTACTATTGTCAAGAAGTCAAGAAGATGGGCCGACCGCGGGAATGGCCTTTTTGGGCGCCGAAATTAATTGGGCGGCCCAGAGCGAGTAATTAGCCGCAAAGGTGGACGCGGGAAATGCGACTCTGGCGCACTCTGCGGTGCCGCACTGCTCGCGCATTTTGAAAGAAATGGCCGGGAAAACAAAAGGCAAATGGAGTGCAGTCGGAGGGTGAAGAAGACGCCCAAATGGGCAGAAGGGAATCAATTTACTTATGAATGGCCTGGCATCAAAAATCATCACTCCATTGGCATCAGGCATCTCCGCCAATAGTTCTGGCATCAATTTTTTTGGCTACCAATTGGTGACTATAACTGTTCAAAACTGCCCCATATTGATTTCAAAATGGATGATCGGGCGAGAATGGAAAAGCAACAAGAAGATGAAATGAAAAAGATGAGGGGAATGGCCAAATATAGAGGGTGAGGGCAAGACAAATTTGGCAGAAAATGCCGACAAATCTTGGCGAAAAATGTGAGCGAAAATGCCGAAAATATCAACAAGTGAATAGTGAACATTGACGAGCCCAGCAGCAGCAGCAGGAGGACTCTGAGTCTCTTTCTGAGTCTCCGAGCCTCTTTTGTGCCCCTGCACCTTGGCTCTTCTGCTCTTCCGTGTCTTCAGTCTTCTGCTCGCCCATTCCCATTTCCCACTCCCCCGCCCATCAATTGGTGCGCTTGCTGTAATGGACGCGCCCATCTTTGGGGGCGCGTAAGCCGTAATAAATTCCCTCTTCCGGGCGCACGGATCGCGCAACAGCCGGAGAAGGGGAAGGGGACCGGATTGCGCGGGCGACAATTAAACAACTCTGCCGCGACTGGAAGAAGAAGAAGAAGATGGGCTGGTCGCCAGTCGCGGGAAGGGCAATTGGAGGGCGCGCACAAGTTTGGACGAGGAGTGCCGCAGCACAGTTGGGGACTGCGCCAGGAAGGCACTTTGAAATGAGCCCATTTCGGGGGGACAAAATGCGCCAGAAAATCTGTCACAAAAAGTGCGTCAAATGGAACTGGAATTGGAACTTTGAAACGAGTCATAAGGTCATAACTATGGCCCGGATTGTTATGGCCAAATGTTGGGAAATGACCCGTTTTCCCTGTTTTTTGGCCATAACCCAGGACCAATCAATCCAAGCCAAATGCCTCATTTTGTTTCGCATCCATTACTCTCTCTCTCTCTTTCTCTCTTTCCGATCTGTGATTCCTCTGCTGGCTTTCCCTTTTAAGAACAGAAAAATGCGCTCACAAATTTTGTGGAATACGAAATGCTGCTGCTGATGGTCGGGTGGACGTGCATGGTGGTTGTGTGCATTGGGGGATTGGCTTAGCGGCCCCCTGCCGCAATCGGCTTATGCAGCGGGCAAATGGAATTTGCAACGGCGCTGGGGCACTGAGCGGAGGGCGCTGATAAATGGACGCACATACTGTACAACGGACGGGGAACGGGACGGTGCTGGGGGCGCCAGAGAGAGAGAGAAACGGTTGGGCCTTTCCGAAATGGCCCCAAAATCAAAAGGTCCCGGAGATCCAAAGACTCAATCCAACAAATTATGCTTGTTTCGCGTGTTCCGGAAACTCATTGAGTCAGCCCCTGTTGGCGCTTTCCCACCGAGAAGAAGAAAAACCGCTTCCGCCTTGCGCCGCTTTATTGCTGGGAAAGGGCAGGCGACCAATTGTACCGTAACAAGCAACAATGAATGCGTCGATTATTGCCCACTCCCGCTGGGAAAGTGCCGTCGCTGTTCCGGATTTTACGGCACAGTGGCCCCCTCCCGCCTGGCCAGTGGCCGGCCATTGTCTGGGCGCGTGGGAAAGGCCACCACGGATCCCCCGGAATAACAAGTGTGGACTGTGGAGTGGCGTTAAATCGTTTTGTCCGCAGACAATGCCTCCAAAATAGGGCGACCATTCTGGGCTGGTCAGAACCCTGAAAATGGGGATTGGATTTGATCGGCAGATCGGCACGGATCAGTTCGAATAACCAATCGATAAAATGGTAACCGGAAATTTCTTAATTCTCCGCAAAATCTCTGGGTCAGAACATCAGGGGCTGAACAATTGCTCCAGAATCCAAATGCCGAATGATTGATTTGTGCTGGTCCAACCCGAAATGAGCGCGCGAAAATAATGGGAAGAAGAGGGCAGAAGAAGGAGACTTTGTCTGTTCCTCGTGATTAAAGGGCGCGTCCGCAAAGAACGGCGGGCGGCGGAAGGAGTCCATTCTCCATTCGCGGCGAGGCCAACAACTTTGCGCTGAGGGCGCAAGACGAGCGCACAAATAATTATACAGTGTCCTCGGCCGGCGCCTGTTCCCTCTTTATTGTGGTTTTCTTCTCCCACTTCTTCACTCAGCATCAGCACACTCCTTCCTAGGGCTGTCCAAACCGACAAAATTTTTTGCGGTCAGTAATATTAGTATTATTTTCGATTTTTAATGCATTTTTGATTGCTTTTGCCGTTTTCAGTTTAAAAAAGTAGCCAAGACCGCAGAAAAACACATGACAGGTAAGGCTGAAGCGACAAACAAGCGGTCGACGACAAAATTTCTTGCAAAAACCGGTGGCGAACTATTTGCCGCGACCACCGTTCACACACTGTCGTTTCGCTTCTCTGCGCTCATGTCGGAAAGCGGTGGTTTTGTCGGTTTGGAGTTTGGACAGCCATACTCCTTTGCCAACTGAGACAAACTGCTCCTAAGTCTAAGCTCTCTTCTCTCATTTCAGTTAAACATTAATTGGCACTAGACTAGCTAGACTTATTTAAAGTGGCAATTAAACACCACCAGTTCACGAGGGTTTGATCTAACCTGTTTTATCTGATTCGCACTTACAATTTACAAATGCCTATTTTGTTATCATTATTCGGAAAGAGCAAAACTTTTCTGGGCAGAATTTGGGTCTTTTTCTGTTTCGCCCTGTTCTTTGAAAAACCCAAACGCCAAACCTGTGCCGCCATCTCTTTTCCCCCGTTCCCATCAACAATTGCAATTGTCCTCCGCCGCCAAGAGCACTCGAGACAAACTGTGGCGAATGGGCATTTTGTGGCATTTGCTTGATTGTCCACAACCAGTTGACCCTTGGGGCGGGGGAGCACTCTCTCTGCTGATGCTGGGCTCATTCTTATTGTCAGTTCCCCTCTTTCCGGAAGGCACACACACATCCAAGATCCCAACACTCTTCTGTCCTCTGGGTCTTCTCTTTTGCGCCCATCCAACGAAGGGAATGGACACAAGCAAAGGACCTTGAAGGCGCCAGGGAAGAAGGTCCACAGGTCCACACTCCCACTTCCACAGAGCCCGGGGGAAGGGAGGACGGACAAACAAAATGGAACAGAGAAGGACGAAAGGGCAAGAGGAAGAGGCACCGACACGCGCAAAAAACAAAAATGCAAAATACCAATTCGCAAAATATAATGTATATGTAAATATGTAGGCACACTTTATAAAGTCGATTTTGATCCAATTTTTCCAAAAAACCTGAAAACGGGGTATTTTCAAAAAAAAAGAGAAACTTTGAGGACACAAGCGCATGCAAAGGATCGCGGACATGGGTCCAATGGAGTGATTGGGCAAAGAGAGCGGGGCGATCGGACTGCTATGGCCGCCCTTTTCTGCTTCCGGTCGGCCTTCTTTCTTTTTGTGTGAGCGCACTTTCCCAGGCAACTGTGGTGAACTGGTGAGTCCTTTGTCCGAGTGATTATCTGCACTCGCATCTGCCATCTTTTAGCGCTCTTTGAATGCTCCGTGGGCTGTGCCCAATTGGCAAAAAATGGGGCGCAAAAAACTCTTTTCGCGGAGAGAACCTGCATTCTACCGTTAGAATTCGATTCCCGCACATTCAATACGTCGGTTACTACCTCTTCTGTCAAATGCGTTTTCTAAGCCGACCCCTGGAAACGAGTTTTTAGACTTTTTGAATGTTTATCAGTCGGTGGTCGAAACACAGTTCCTTCCTAATCGGGGGTATTTGGTGGGATTGAGAAATCAATCTGCTGCTGTTCTGTTCTGGGTTGGCACTTTCCCATCATCAGTGGCGGGTCCTTGGGTCTTGGGCTGTTGGGTGGTGGTGCGAAGGCGCGCACTTTGCGCATGCAAGGGCAAACAAACAAAATGCGTCCACAGCAGCGGCAGTTGGAGGTGTGAAGGACGCGTTGTTTGGTGTTGGCTGTTGGCGAGGCGGCTAGCGGCCGTTTGAATTGTGCGCAAACTTGCGCTGTTCGGAGGACCGGAACGGCGGGGACGACGACCGAGACGGTTTCAGCCCATTTGCCACGGCAAACAGGCGCCGACCGCTAACGGATTATGTATGCGTAGCGCTGTTTCCGCCGCCGATCCCCCCGCACAACAATGGCCGCCGCCCAGCAGCAGCATTTTTGTGTTTGCCGTCATGCCCGTTTGTAATGCGATTTGCGCGCTGAGAAAGCCGAAATCCAACGGCGGCCGGCGGATGTGGGTGGGGACGACCGAAACGGTGGTGAGCGGTGCAGAGAGGCGATATCAATCAGATGTCACAGAAAGGCTTGTTCGGCGCCAAAAGGTCTCGCGGAAAGCTGAATCAAGTCCAATGATGTTAAATAATTAATTCTTTGTGTTTATCAATGGCGCCTAATTAAAATGTTGCGTTTGTGGCAATAAAAAACAAACAACATGATCGGACATGGATCGGTTCTAGTTCAAGACAACAATAACGCGCGGAAGACCATTTTGAACAGCAATGAATGAGCGCAGCGAATGCCTTAAATGGGGTTGCTAAACAAAAGTTTTTATTAAAAAAATACACTCATTCATTACCCCCGACTTAATTTGGTTGGTTGGTGCGTATAAGCGATTTGTTGAGCAAAACAGCGAAGGGTGGTGTGACTCGAATTTCGGTGGACGGGTCAAAACAACTTGGACCATTTTTTGAAGCGACCACCGCCCTCGGCCTTTTCGCCTTGGTCGCCGTCCGCCGCCTTCTTCTCCTGGGCCGTCTCTCCGCCCTTGGCCACCCCTCCGTCCTCCACTCCGTCCACACTGCCCGACCGGTCGGTCTCCAGGCGGGCGAACTCGCGCAGCAGCTCTTGCTGGCGTTGCGTCAAACTCCTGAAAAACGGGACGAAATGAAAAGAGGTTCGGGCACCGATCAGTGATTTTGCCCGCACAATGAATGGAGACATTTGATAGGAACATTTAGAATATTGGTCGAGTCAATCAAATGAAACACGTAGAAAGTTCCGAATGAGTAGTAAGTGCATTCGATGTTTAGTGTGACTTGTTTTTCAGGTGACGAAATTCATGGTTCGTCCAAGATAAGACTTAAATTTGCACCGAATGAGTAGTGAGTCAGATAGCCACAGAATATACTTTAAATTAAACCGAAATTAAATTTCAGAGAACCTTCGAGATTCACCGCCCAATGCTTAGTCGGGATTTGGGGCCACACTATTCGGCCAAATTTCGCTTTCCCGAGACTCACTTGGGCACGCGCACTTTGATGTTGAGGATCTGGTCGCCGTGGCCCGGCTGCTCCAGGCGCTTGATGCCCTTGCCCTTGAGGACCATCTGCGTATGGGAGCTGGTCCCGGCCGGCACGTGGACGCGCGAGCTCGCGGACAGCACTCCCGGCACCTCGATGGTGCCGCCCAGAGCCGCCTGCGCCAGACTGATCTCCACGTCCTGAGCGCGCGGAAAATTGGAATTTCTTCCGCTCAAAACGGAAAAGGACCCACCGTGAAAATGTGTTCCTTCTCGCGCCGATGCCGCAGCGAGGGAGCCACGTTGACCACCACATACACGGTGGACTGGAAAGCGAAAACATTTCCTTTGTCTCGAAAACTCTTATTTTCATTCCTTGGACTCGTAAATGTTTTCATGTTCTGAATTCCCCGAATGCACTCACGCGTCCCGCCTGTGTGCGCAGCATCTGACCGTTGTCCACGCCCGGCGGAATGTCCAGCGAGAAGCTCTTCGTTTGCACGGTGGAGCCGTGTCCCTCGCATTCCAGGCACGGATTCTTGTTGTACGAACCGTGGCCTTGGCAACGTGTACTGGAAAAAAAGCATTTTTAGAGGCGTAAAAAATGTAAAATATTTTAATTTTTTGGATCAATGGCATATTGAAAATGGAATCATTCTCTCAAAACAAAGGGTGTGTGCCACCCAGGTTCAATCCCGGTGGCCGTTTTCACTTTTTAGCCATTTTTCCATTTTCCATTTCGGCCACTGACCACGTTGTTTGGATGAAGTAGCCCTGGGTGTGCTGCGTGACCATGCCGGTGCCGTTGCAGTAGGGACAGGACACCTTTTTGAAGCCGGGCTCCACCCCAGTGCCGCGGCACTTTCCGCACGCGTCCACCACGTTGATCCGAATGTCTTTGCGCACTCCGCGCGCCGCCTCCTCAAACGAGATGTTGACGCTGGCCTCTTGGGCGGCGTCAAAGCCGTCCATGCTCTCCGCAAAGGCGCCCCCGGGTCCGCCGCGGGCATTGCGAAACGCGTTACCGAACGGGTCAAAGTCGCGGAAAATGTCGCGGAATCTGTGATAAACGAAACGAAAATTTACATAATTTTTCAATTGCCGCTCTTGGCTCAGTGAGTTCATTCTCCAGAACTTGCACTTATTGAATTTTTCAAACAATTTTGTTGCATTGAACACTTACACTTGTTCGGCGGATCGCCCCGAATGGAACTCCCATCCGCCGAAGTCGCGTGGCCCACTGCGCCCATTTGGGCCGCCGCCCATTGTGTGACCGCGCGCCCCGCCCGCGCCAAACTGGTCATACTCTTGGCGTCGCTTTGAGTCGCCGAGTACCTGGAAACGGTCGCAAAATTAGACGGAGCTCAACATATCGATATTTGCCCCTATCGCCGATGGCGATGATTTCTCTCTTTTGATTTGTGCTCTTCCTCGCTTTCCTTCCCCAATTTCGGTGTATGCTAACAATGAGTCACCTAGCCTCTCGTCGCCCCTATTTAAACGCTGGAACTTTTACATACGCCGTTCATTCTTTATTCTCAAATATCGAAATAAATATGCGTGATATTGATATCATTCCGACCGAACTAAATATAGGTGTGACACGCCCTTAGAATATCCCCCGAAAGTTGCATGTTTCGAACATTTTCCACAATTCCTGTATCCCAAATTGATGGATGGTGGCGCTCAGTTAGTAGCAACTAACAAGGTCTTTGTGCATATAAGCATTGAAAATTGAATTCTCATCCGTTTTGAAAGTCCAATAATTATAACATATAACCTGCAGATTTGCATATCCAATCAGACAAACTTTAAAAACAGGTAGAGATGTTCAGGCACCGCTTTTGGGATGAAATAGAATTCTTGTGACAATTCCCGGATTGCCCGAGGAAAATTATTTTTCCAAGATTTTCACTTTTCAGTATTTCAATCAGATTCTTCCAATATTCCCATATTTCAAATGGTCCAAACCTCGTAGGCCTCCGAGAGCTCTGCAAACTTTTCGCCGGCGCCCTTCTCCTTGTTCACGTCCGGATGGTACTTTTTGGCCATCTGAAGGCAGCGCACACACACATTTTGCCGGTGCATTTTAACGTAAATTGTAATTGCGACAAACCTGGTAGTAGGCCTTTTTGATATCGGCCTCTTTGGCGTTGCGCTGCACGCCCAATATTTTGTAGTAGTCCTTCGAGCACAGCGCACTCACGTGGAACAGACGGCGCGGAATGAACATTGTCGGAGCTGGGAAAACCACATAATAGGCTTTTGCGAGTTTAAACATTTTCAAAGTATTTGCTTTTGGCACAAAATGCCAAAATGTGCACTCATTTTGCATTGCAGTTTGTGTCAAGACTTTGTTTAATATCATCAGAATTCTGTCCATCTTTTGTGGGCAAATAAACAAGAGGAGGAGGACATCCATTATATCTAAGGGACAGAGAGGGAAGGATTAGAGTGGAGTGATGAGCTGCTGGCACAGAAGGCGGGGGACTGATTGATGAACGAACACAACACGCACATAACAGCCCAAATGGGGGAATACTTGACCGAGTTGTTTAAAGCATAGGACATGTGGGGGACTGGGGAATGGTGGCGGACAACCCGTCTCTCTCTCTCCCGTTCACATTGCGTCAAAGTGGAAACGGTGTGTCTGCGCCTGGCGCTCCTTCTTGTCCTGTTGCCGCTCGCGCAGGTGCAGGAACGCGATCAGCAGCAGCAGAAAGCCGCACATGGACACCATGACCAGCCTTGGATGGGGAAAAAATGAATTTTTAGAACACTATTAAATTTGTTTCGATTTTGCATTTCCCCCTCATTCATCAGACAAAAGTCCTCTCCTTCTTTTTCAATTTATAGCCTCCTAATCGTTGCGCGAGAAAGCAATTTGCTCACAGCGATAGATAGATGAGTTGGGAGGGAGTGACGAACAGCCGGCTGGTCCAGTGCTGGCCCCGCTCGTCGGGCGGGATCACAATCACGCGCGAGTTCGGCACCACCTGTGGCCGGAATGGGAAACTGAACGGTCGCAGGCACCACAATGTTTTTGGAAGTCGACCTGCTTGATGAAGTCCTGCTGGAATTTGCCTTCGCCGGGGGCTCGAGGCCCTCCGAAGTGGACCTCGTCGATGAAGTTGGGCGAGCGGCTGAGCCCGAACAGCACGAATGGGTTGTGCAGTGTGCGATGCGCGGTCTGCGGCAACTGGCACTGTTTGGCGAAGCGCATCCCGCTCTTCGCATCAGTGTCCGTCATCTGGATGGCCACACAGGCGCCATGCCACACGATGCCACTGCCTGTGAATGCGAGCAAATCAATCACTTTTTTTCGAATTGTTATATTTTAGTTTAGTATGCTTCCTGACTAACCACTTAAAGTCGACTCCAAAATGTACAGTCAAAAATATCACCAATGAGTTCAAGACGTTCAATTAATCAACCCATCTCAATATTCAAATTGAATTCCTCTATAAGCTTAATCCAATCTGACAAAATCAGACCTATCTGAAATCTGATTTAACATCTAGGCGTACGTCCAAGACATGGTTATTTAGCCAAACCGAGTTTAACCCGAGGTGCAATTGTCCTTTTGTGAATTAGCCAAGGAGAATCGGCTATTTCTTTCTCCGCTTCGTACCAATCTTGATGCTGCGCGTTGTGGAGTCCTTGGCCACCTCGCAGCAGGCCTTGTGCTCGCACTCGGGACTGGTGAACACTTGCACTTTGAGGAAGGTGGTGTCGCCCTTGTCGTCGCAGCGCACAAAGTTCACTTGGGGCCCAGTGCCGCTGGCAGCGTTGTACTCGAGCATCATGTCCAGGTTCCCGTCCTCCTTCAGGTCGAAGAAGGCCGACAGCACAATCCCGGACAGCTGGTCCTGGAGGGGCGGCAAGATGCGCTGAGGCGTCTTGGACAGCTCGAATTTCCTGTAAAACGAGATTTGCTGGCAAATCGGCAACAACACCAAAATTTGTTGAAAAACAAACCTGGTGAAATTCTGATTGTCCGCGTCAAACACGTTGTCCAACACGAACGGGCCCTTTGTGCCGCCGGTCGGCGTCATTGTGCCAATCAGGTCGGGATAGCCGTTCTGGGAGAAGTCGCCGATGCGGAACAGCAGCTGCGTCTTCCCGTCAATCTCGGGGTGGATGACGGCTTGCTGCAAAATTAAAACACATTGTTTCCTGATGGTTTTTGCCCATTTTTGCATCAAGATAGCGTTATGCATTTTCAGAGTTAAAAACGTATTGAAGCCGATTTCCATCAAGTTCAAGCAGTTCGTGGAGGAACTAAACATTTTTATTACCTTCAAGTCCACAGTGATCGCGTGGAATTTTCCGTTGGAGTAGCACCACAGTTTGGAGATGGCGGAGCACCCTCCGCTGGCACATATCGGGATGAGGATGTCCATGCGCCCGTCCGAGTCCACGTCCGCAACGAGCGGACTGGCCAGCAGCTCGTCTGCGCCGTGCGGCGGCAACTGGACGGACAGCTCTTCGTTCTCTTGCCAGCGCAGCTGCTCCGGGTCGGAACTGGATGCGTGGAATTAGATTGGGCATTGGACCCCATTCTGCGCACCTGTCCCTCTGCAGCACCACCAGACGCAAGTCCTCCTGGAGGAAGGCAATGTTGGCGCTCAGCTCGCCCACAAAGTCAGCGAAGATGGGCGCGAAGCCGGCGTGGATGTTCGCCTTGAGCGCCGGGAAGCGGTGCTCGCACGGCGTGAACCTGAAGTGGGCAGAGTCGAGGCGCTGGCCGGCCAAGCAGAACAGTTCCGTCGTCAGCTGATCGCTTTCGCTGGTCTTCGGCTAAACACCAACAAGGTAGACATTTGTCAATCAATCGATTACTCTTATTTTGTTATCCGTCAAAACTAAAATAGTCGAATAACTTGGCAAATTGGCTTTGTCAGGTGCTTAAACCCCCACCTATGCGACTGAACATACAGTGGTGGAATACACCAATTTTAACATATGTTAATGACTCTTTAATTGATAAATCTATATTTTACGCAGGAAAAAAATTTTCCAATCAAAACTATTGTCGAATGACTCTGATATAAGCGATTGATGTCTGCCCTTTTAGGCCCCTTCTTTCTCCTACAGGCGACATGGGGTTCGAACCTTCGAACTCCATAAGCCAATAACACCCCTTGCCCCTATAAAACCGCTACTGTTCGTGTGTTTTGAGGTTCTAACCTTGATGGCAAATCCGAACAGGTCCGACACTCCGTCCCCGTTCACGTCCAGCACCCCCGGGTGGTCCACAAATTTGCAGCGGCTGCCTTCCGCGTCCTCGCAGGCGGGCACGCGCAACTCGGCGAACTTGTTGTCGCCGTCGTTCATGTACACGCGGATTTTGTAGCGCGGATCCGGCGATGAGAACACCGCCTTAATTTTGTCGATGAAATCCTGCTGTTCGCTGTACGGCTAGAAACGGGAAGCACAATCACGTTAAGCAGCGCACAAGCACGGGACGACGAACACAAAAAATGTTATTGGCCAATGAATGGCTGGGTAAGTACTGAACAGGACAAGAATTGAACGCAGCTCAAATGGCAATCGGCATCCCTCATTTGACGAGACCTCTTTCAAGTATTGCCATTGTTTTTTTCATATGTAAAGCCGAATTTACAAAATGAGAAAAGTACAAACCTCGACAACCAGGATATCGGGACAAGTGTCCCCGTTGAAGTCCCCCACACTGCAGTGCACATCGCCAGCACTTGCGTCCAGCGCAATCGCCATCTTGGCGTCCCGGAACTCGGATCCGTCCGTCGACTGGAGGTACACCTCCAACTGGTTGTTGTGCTGTAGTATCAAGTCCGTGTAGCCGTCCTTGTTCATGTCCGCGATTGCGCACACCCGTCCGTTGAGAGGCTGCATCGGCTTATCGCCAATGTTCACAATGGAGGCGGCCGACAAACTGGCCAACAGCGCGATCACAATCGGGCGACTCATCAGTGCTTATAATTGTTTCGTGCTCTAAAATGACATTATAATACAATTAAGGCACATCGAACAACAATAAAGGAAAATTTCGGATTGAAACCGATATGGTATAAGAATTGGATTGATGACGCTTAAGATCATATTTCGAAAAAATCATTGTTTTATAAATAAAATATAAAACTGAATAAAATGAGGACTGAGGAGCTCTAATGGCGTTGTTGGAGTCCTAGACATTTTTGAAGAATTCAATGAGGCGTGCTTTGATCTTGGGCAGCTGGTTGAACTGCTCGGAGACGCAACCGCTAGCGCATTTACCGAACCCTTCTTCCACGCTTTTTCTCTGTTCATTTGTGTACTTGTTGGGATCTGGGCCGTGTTGCTGTATTTGCTTATCCTGGCTAAAGCAGAGATTATTTTGTTAATTATAAAAGCTAAAAAATGCGACCAAGTTTTCACGCATCGATCGAGCTGTTCCTGAAGGGCAAAGTGGGTCGATTAGAACTGTCTAGGCCAACATTTAACTAACACTGAGCAACGAGAACTCGCTCTCAATCTTTTTCTGCACTGAGTAGATGCGACTTGCACACTGCTCTTCGCACCCGTAAACCTAAAGATCGAAGTAAGTTGCGGTCTAAGATTGAACTCCGCACTTCTTTGCTCGACACACGTTTGTTCTCGAAGCACTGAGCCTGGCATAGGTGCACTTCTCGCTGAATCTGGCGCATATATCTTAACATTGTGGTGGATCAAACCCGTAAAAAATGAATTGGAAACCCTTTGTCGACTTCATCCACAACTTTGTTTGCTGCCTCTTTCAGCTTCCCTTGTGCCTCTGTTAGCTCTTCCATTGTGATTGTTGCGCCGAATTAAATAAACTATGTGTAACGGTACAATGTGCCGGTTGAATCTAATCTCTAATCTAAATGTATGTTTCAGTATGTTCCAGTTTGAGTCCGCAATTAAAACAAAAAATGATGAGGGTTGAGGGTAAAAGCTAGAGTATGGGCAGCCGTAGAAGAGAGGATCACGATCTTCACGATCAGATTCACATCACTATCACTAGACTCTGTCATTTGTCTATTGTCTACTCTGTTAACTTACTAATACTATCTCAATCCCCACTCCCCACTTCCACAAAAATACACCACGAGAGCACGAGATAGAGTTGAATATTGAGAACGCCAAAAAATACGCAGAGAAAAATTATTTTTGCTCACTTTCAAAAGATCAAATCAATGACGCACTGGAACTTGACCGTTTCGGCGTTCAGTGTTCTAGCCTATTCAGTATTCATATTCAATCCCGACTGGACCAACAATTGATAAAGCCGTGGTCAAATTTCATAAAATATCAACTATGTAATTATTCAAATATCAAAAAAGTGTGCATTTTCCATTTCGGCAAAGAATACCCTTCGCCAGCAGAATGACCCCCGCGCGCAAATGGAATGGCGCGCAAATGACCCCAACTCGGCCAGCATGTTGCAGTTTGGCTATTCAATTTGCACAATAAAGCCCAATTTTTTGCTTTGTTTGCCCCATTTTGTTTTGCATAATCATTAGTAGGGCTCGGATTTTTAGGATCTCAAAATCCCAAAATAGGATCCTAAATAGGACCTGAAAAAGGCTAAAATAGGACCTGAAAATGCCAAAATAGGATCGAAATAGGATAAAATAGGACAAAATTTTAACGAATACAAATC
>VAHH01000976.1:1351-16801 GCA_013357305.1 Radopholus similis | reverse complement strand
ATGCCATGTCAAAGTTGGCAAAACCATGGCTAAGGTGTAGCCAAGTGGGCTATTTTGGCTTAAAGCCTAGGCAAGCTTATGCTTACGGCACTTGTCTGACAAAAGTTGGCATTTGGTTCCAGATTAATCACATTTTGGTTCCGAGTTAATCTTTTCCGGATAGATATTACCATATTACATATCATATATCAATATCAGATAGGTAGGTGCACGTTTTCCTGATTTCATCTCACTGCTTCACAACGAACGTGCTAATGTGATTTGATCGAAGTGCTTGTGATTCCGTACACAACGACGGCATTTTTTACGAGTTGGGGTCAATTCCGCGCCGCCGATTTCGCGCGGAGGCCAATTCCGCGCCAACTTTTAAATATTGGGTACTTAGGGAGTTTGGTACCCCCCCCCCCTCAGAATTCGCTGATTTTCGCATAAATGGGGTATTTTGGGGCGCTAAACACTAATCTGATATCAGTTTGCCGATTCGACTAATATGGACAAAGATATGACATGTCAAAGTTGGCAAAAGCCACAGGGGGGACCCTTTTGGGATTTTGGGTCAAAAATTTAAAATCGGCAAATTATAGCTCATTCGACGCGTCTTGACGAGCTGAATCGAATGGTACCAGAATTAGGCCGATCCGACCAATCTGGACAAAGTTATGACATGTACAGTGGGGCCGCAAGTCATGAGGGGGGTACGGCCGTAAAACGACGGCATGATTTTTCTAAAAAAGCCGTACCGTAAAAAAGCCGTAAAAATGCCGTAATACAGTCGTAATACGGAAAACCCGGTTACTCCGATCTCTAATTTGAACTTTGGAATGGACGCCACATCCCCTGTGGTTGTGTCTTCTGTTTTGCGAAAGGAACGCCAGCTCGCCAGCAACGGAGGGAGAGATGTAGAGGCAGAGGCAGAGGGAAAGCTGCTGAGTGATGACTGATGAGTGATGACCTGATGAGCGTCGCGCGTGCGTTCCGACTCCATTCACCATTCATTCTTCATTCGGCGAGCACAAGATTGCGCTATAGCTGCGACTCTTCAATTCAGCATGCCATCTTAAATCTTAAAATTGCAAACATAAAAAAAACTCTAAAATTGCAAATATCAAAACTCTAAAATTGCAAACATCAGAACTTAAAATTGCAAACATAAAAACTTAAAATTGCAAACTTCTCATTTCTAAACTTAGAGGCAATTGAAGAATAGAGTTTTTAAATGGAATTTTCGTTCTCCATTTTACTATTTTTTATTTCCTATTTCCCAATTTTTAATTATTATTGCTTATTTTAGGCCGTTTAATATTTGGCTACTGACTTCCAATGTATGCCGCTCCGGCTGAGCCAGTTATTGATCGCCGGACTGCATTGATCCATTCGATCGAGTCGACAAGTTTGGACTTGCTTTCGGATTTATTTCTCACAAAAGATGCGAACAACAATGCAATCATGTTATCACATGGCTTCCACAAAGGCCGCCCGATGGAGTTCCGTCTGCGGGCAATGGCACAGATTTACGAACTGTTGGTCCGGAACAGACGCGCCTCAAAAAGGTTTCGAAACAATAATAAATTCTAAATATTCGTGATCGGGCTTCATTTCCGTTTGTTCAACGGACTTGATGAATCATAACTTGGAAAGAGTTTGAGATGGAAAAATAATAAACTTGATGGGCTGTAAACTCGATTTCAGTTTAAGCTAAAAGTATGATCTTAGAGTGGATGGAGAGCTATTAGTTGCACAACAAAATGGCACTAAAGATTGTGTTTGATTGGCTTAGTTTTGGCAAAGCTATGGCCCGAAAATGAAGAAAACCCCAATTTTTTCAACATCTCTGACCACAATGGCTCAATAGTCAATATGTTAGCTATATCCAGAAGCTGAATAGATAGATAATTGGAATTTGAATTTTGAATGTGCACTCTGTTGACCATACAACACAGAACCTTTAGCGTTAGCTGTTTCCAGCTTTAGTTTTTTTTTCCAGTTTTAGCTTTTTCAAATCAATCAATGATATATGTAATAGTAATAGCATTCCAAAGTTCCAAACTGATTTCTGTTCTCATTTGCCAGGGATCTCTTCTACGAACATAAGCTGCTCTATGGGAACCAGTCCAATTTTGATCGAGCACTCTCGTCGCTGTGCAAATTGTTGCACGCGAGTCGCACCGAATTGCACGTGGTACCCATTCCAACTACCATTTTAAGTTCATTTGACACTTATTTTTAGGTGAACTGCAGCCGAGGTTTCGTCATTGGTGACTTGAAGCTTTCAAATGCGGACGCAAATACTGGTGAATATGTGGATTTTCAGTCAAGGTAAACATTTAGAATTTTAGCAATTGTTTAAAGGCTAGAGCGAATGGAGAATTAAAATTATCCTGCACACCTATCCTTCATTTCCCTCAAACCATGGCCCTGTTGTAACTCATCTTGCACTTTTGAAGGTTCTACTTCCATTGTTCCCCGTTCTTCATCTTTTAAACGATCTTCCTCTATTGTAAGTACCGTAAGTACCTCCTCCCGATCATCCTATATCACCAATAATTAATATTTATACATTTCTCGACCTCCACATACACATTTCTATGTCTGTATCTTCCACTTCAACCCCTCTTCTCTATCGTCTTACACATCCAATCTGATCGCTTTAGGATCTTCTCACTCTTGTCCTTGTCTTCCTTCCTACTTCATTTCTCCTCACTTCATCGTTCTCACCACTCAAATCATTACTGAACTGTCCATTCTCTTCCATCTACTTTCTATACTTCTCCTCCTTCTCTTCCAATTCCAACTTTTCTTATCCATCTATCTTCCCTTCCCCATTCTCTTCCATCTACTTTCTATACTTCTCCTCCTTCTCTTCCAATTCCAACTTTTCTTATCCATTTATCTTCCCTTCCTCATTCTCTTCCATTTACTATCTGTACTTCTCCTCCTTCTCTTCCAATTCCAACTTTTCTTATCCATTTATCTTCCCTTCCTCATTCTCTTCAGCCACTCGTACAATATTCACCAGTCGAGAAGATCTCGAGTTCTCTCTTAATCGCTCTCGCCACGCTTTCCCACATCCTTATTTTCCGGTTTCTTAGAGTTCTCTTTTCCTCCTTATTCTCTTCCATCTCATCTCTTGCAGCCCCATTTTTTATTCTTAATTTTAACTCAACATGTACCTCTACTAATGTCAAAATTGGTCATCATGTCATCAAGTCCATTAATCGATATCGCTTCCCCTTTCAGTCCGGTCGCAATCGTTGAGTCACTCATTCACTTTGGCGTCGTGCGGAGCACCGCCCAATTTCTGTTGGTCGTCGAGAAGGACGCAATTTTCCAGCGCCTGATCGAAGAGCGCTTTCTGGCCGCGCATCCGCACGCCATTCTGGTCACTGGGCGCGGCTATCCGGACATTTGCACGCGCCAATTCTTGCACTGGCTGGCCGCACGACTGCCCACACTGCCCATGCTGGCGCTGGTCGACGCAGACCCTTACGGTAAATGAATTTGTGCACGTCATTTGGGCTACTACCCTTAGCCGATGGTTGGGGATATTTTGAAGAGCCATAACTTCACAGAGGCTATAGCTAGATGAGAGATATAAGTACGATTGGATAGAGCCTATGTATGCGATAATATAAAGTGGCCATTGAGACAATTTCGATTGGTTCAGTTTTGTTCTTTTGGCCCTTTTAAGAAAATTGACGATTTTTTCAAATTTTTGGCCATTACTTGACCAATTTTTGGGCCTTTCGCAAATTGAATAAACAATTCGATTGGGCACACTCTTTGGCCTTTAAAATGAAAATACTGACCCCAGGACCCGCGGTTCCGGAAATGCAGGTCCCCAAATCCCCCGGACCTGGTCCCAGAAATGAAAGTCCAAGGGAAAAATATTTTTACACTGGATATGGCAGAGAAATGAGTCATTCCTGGTCCCGATCCGGGACGGAACAACACTAGCTATCATTATCATCTTCGACCGATGGGAATGGCCATTGAAACAATTTCGTCGATTGGTTCAGTTTTGGCCACGTGTAACGGCCAAAAACAAAGCAAATTGACGATTTTTAATTTGGTCAAAAAACAATCGGCAATTTCCAGGTCTCGAAATCTACGCAACGTACAAATATGGCGGAACGCGCAGAATGGTACCAATCGATTGTTTTTGTGTGGGCATGTTCTGGTGCGCCAACAATTCGCTGTTCAGATCGAATGCGGTGCCATCGAGTTGGCGCGCCTGCAGTTGGTCGGCCTTTTACCGTCGGAGGCGCACATGTTGGCCATTCCGCAGCACCAGTTTCTGGCGCTGAGTGCGCGCGACCGGCGCAAAATCGAGAAATTGGCGGAGCGAATGCTGCTCAAGCAGGAACAAGCAATTTATGATGAGGTCAGTGCAAAAAAGGAAATATTAAGCAATTTATGATGAGGTCAGTGCAAAAAAGGAAATATTAACGTAAACAAGTCCAACGGTCTTTTTCTCTTCTCTAATGCTTAGTCGCCATATTGGCCATATCCTCTCTTCATGTTCGTTCCCATTTGATGTTGTTTTTCATTCTAGTCGTCCTCTTCACTGTTTTCTGATCTACTCTTCCACTTTCTCATCTCTTCTTCACATCGCTTCACATTCCCTTTCTCATCCCTTCCTAGCATCTCTTTCTTCTCTTCCTCGTCTTTGCATCTCGTCCTTTCCCATTCTTGTCCCTTCTTCAGTACTTTCTTTCTCTTCCTCATCTCTTCTTTGCATTTCTCTTGTTCTTCCTTTACACTTCTTTCGTCTTCGCACCTCTTCTTGTTCTTCTTTTACCCCTTCTCATCCCAAATTCAGCTTCAGCAATTTATTTTCTTCCTCGTCTCTTTTTTACATCTCTTCCCGATCTTCCTTTAGTTTTTCTTCGTCCATTTTTTACATCCTCCAATTGTCCAGTTCCGAATTTCTTCACTTTTTAGTCTTCCTCATTTCTTCTTCTCCATTTCCCACTTCACATCCTTCTAAATAGTTTGCTCTTCCATTTCTTCTTCCCATTCCACATCTCATCACTTCCTCATCTCTTCTTCTCGATTTCCCACTTCACATCCTTCTAAATAGTTTGCTCTTCCCTTTCTTCTTCCCATTCCACTTCTCATCCCTTCCTCATCCCTTCTTCTCGATTCTTCAAATCTTTCACTTTGATCTTCCCTCTCTATTCTCTTCCTTATTTTCCATTCCTCATCAACTCATCATCCCTCTTCTACTGTTCATTGTTCAGCTCTCCTTTCTGATGAATGCCGGCTGGAAACTGGAGCTTGAGGCGCTGGGCGCGATCTCGGAGGGCTATTTGACCGCGATCTATCTGGACCACAAGTTGCAACAATTCGAGACGCCGCAGCAGGCACAGCAAATGGGAATCGAAAATGGCGGTGGAGGGCAGCAAGAGAAGCGACGGGAAATGGGCGAAGAGGATGACGACTTCTTCGAGGAAAGGTAAATAAAGTGCACCCAAAAAATGCCTTAGGCTGAGGAGGAAGAGTGACGAGAAAAAAGAAAAATAGAGAGGAGGAAGAGGGAATAGATGAGTACAAGATGAGGGGGAAGAAGAAGAGAAATTGGTGTCAAGAAATGCATTTTATCGTCCAAAAACATTTTCCATTATTATTATGTCTGCTTTAATTGCACTTTTTAAGCGATCACCGCATGCCCGAGGAAGGGGATGACTTCGAGGAAATGGAGCGAGATGATGAATGGGATTGAATTGCACTGCACGTACATGCCATTTTGTGCTGGAAGCGAAATTTGCCGTTATCAGAATTTTTCTCTTGATCTCAATTTTTGCGCTCAATCCTCTCTCTATTGTATAGTGACGTTAAATATTGTGAATCAAGCATCCGAATAAATTTATTGTCTTTTACTTGAATTTTGATGCTGTTAGCCAACGGCCAACGGTGGTGCGACATTTGCCGGACCTACGCATTAGGCTTAGAAGTAAGCTAAGCCTTAAGCTTGTCTTGGCTTAGGCTAAAACCTAAAATGGCTTACTTGGCTACACTTTAAGCTTAGTCGTGAGCCAAGCCAGGCTATAGGCTGAGCTTAAGCGCGTACTATGAACTATGACGCCGTCAAAATCACTGCTGCAAAAGGGAAGTGTCAGCACGTATTGGGGGAATGCGAGCAAGAGTAAGGAGTAAGACGTAAGAGGCTAAGAGGGAGAGACACCTATACGTAGGTACATATGTGTTTGTTCATACAGCACAGCAGCAAGCGCGAATCAATAATAATGTGCACCAAGCGAGAAGAACAGACACGATATTCCGCGTATTTTATACCTATGCGCGCGCTTAAAAGTCAAGCTTAGGTTTAGTGTTTAGACTAGACTAGCTTAAGCTTAAGCCTACGCCTAAGACTGATGTCTAGCTTAGGTTGATAAATTTGGACTTGGGAATATCCAATCGCAACTAACGGCTACACTTTAGGTTTACCCAGGTTGTTGATATATGAAATTTGACCAGCAAAAAGCAGCAGAATGTCGTCCATGCTAACTCGGCAAAAGCGCAATGTTGTTGGCTTTAAACGAGCACAACGCCGTCGCCTTCCGCCCGAACTGCTCCACGAGATGGTCCAGTGCACACTGTTTGAGCAGAGCGCAAAGCTGGCCAACCTCAACAAAAACAGGGCATTGACAATTTGGGCATTGCGTCACCACAAACGGCTCAGAGCGACTATTGTATGTGTATTTTTTAAAATTTTGTTAGATGAAATAGATCAGGACTGAATATATTCGGATTGTTGACTGATCAATGATCAGCGCACAGTCGGGTACACCCCATCCCAGCGACGGACGATATTTTGATAACTGGAAGAAATGGGAATCCTTTCCATGCCATTTTAAAGCCCGAGATCTGGGATGTGCTCTATCGAATGACATTCAGTTTTTGACAAGCTCATTGCATAAGTTATAGCCAAAAGTCCGAAAAAGCGTCATTTTGAAAGTCTTCTGACCATAACTTAGCCTCAAAAGCCACTTCATTGAGTCAGTTGTATTTCGTCTAAGCTTAGGGTCTGGCCAAGTTGGCCATTTTAGCCTAAGCCTAGGGAAGCTCAGCTTTAGCTTAGCTTACTCCTAAGCTTAACGCGTGACTAAGTGGGTTATTTTAATAGCTCCATCTGATATATATCATCAATCATAAATATCAAGTCGCTAGCTCCTCTCCCAACAGAACAACAGAGTCCACGATTATGACTTTATATTGTCAATTATCATATAATCATATACCTACATATATGATGCTCGTCGCCGGGATGTGCGTGTTCCGACACCTTTTGACTTTTGGACCAGTCAGATCAATTGGGGCCGGCAGAAATTGAGCCATTGTGATGGTTCGTTCACTCATCCTCAATGTTACCATTGCTCACAGGACACGCTGCTGCTTGGACTGGATGCAGTGAAGGCGGAATTTGCGAAGAGCTCGCACACTTTTCCAGGGAATTGCATTGGTCAGATGCATTGTCACTACAAAATTGCGCACAGCTACTACGAAAGTTTGCAGCACCTTTGCGTCGTCAGTGGCATAGGCGGCGTTTTGGTTGCACACGGCGAAGGGCCACATAACTGGGCTTTCTGCAGACATTTCACGTGAGTTGAAAGCGAAAATGGGGAACAGTTCGCAAAATTAAAGAGTAAAGACCCATCCTATTTTAGGAACAAAACAGGTAACTTTGCGAAGGTCTTTTAAAAATTTTGGCAAATGGCAATTTTTTGAAAAAGCTTTTTGTGTCCTCTGCAGGCCATGCCACATGACGGTGACAAGCGAAGAAATTGCTTTTTGGGAATTGACTCTGGACACGGTGTCAATGCGTGAAACTCTCACAGCCGTCGCCTTCTTGCCCTTCTCTGACAATAAGTTGCGCGTACATGTGGACACGGGGTTGCGTGAGATCCGAATGGAGCGAAGAGACGCTTGGGAACGATATGGTAAACACATTCTCGTTTTCTTTCGAGCATTCTTCATCCTTGACTCTTCCGGGCCTATTCCCGATTCAAATACCCCCATTTTTAGTTTTTGGTCATAGCCTCTAACTTTTGGGAGTCAATTTTTCGGGCAAAAACATATTTTTTTGGACAACAAAATATTTGGACAACAGCAAAATAATAATTTGCAAGTTTAAAGCTTAAGCTTAGCTTATTCTTAATTTTTTTCATACGTTTAAGCCTAGTTTGTGGCCAACATAGTAATTTATAATTTTATTTCTAGGCTCAAGGTATAGCCCCAATCGTGGCATTCATTTTAGGCTAAGCCTAGCTTAAGCCTAACAGGGCTGCACCGAACATTTCAAAAGTTTGAACATTGAACTCGAACAAAAAAAATTTCGAACTCGAACATCGAACATTCGGTGCCAAACCAATTAAGCCAAAGGTTTTAGCCGATTTCTGCCTAAATTATAGCCAAATTTTTATTCAACAAAATTTCACATTCGGTACCCAACTGTCCGTCTTTTTTGGTGCCCATTGTCCGGACACCCCCATTTTGCTCACTTCTCTCTTCCAAACCGTCTCTTCCGTCGCAGTTTGGTACGCACACGGGGCGCCTGCTGGCCATTTCTGGACGCATTTGACATTTCGTCCGGCCACTACGGCCGAATGCGTTGCACTGAAATTTGTGCTGAACGCACAAATGACCGCCTTCTCACGTCGAATGAAAGGATTTTTTTGAAGTAGAACCAGACGAGAAGAAACTTGCTGCTATTGTATTTTTGGCTGTTTTATGTTCACAGGACACGACTCGAATTGTTATTTTGAATCTTTAACGATTAAGCCATTTCCTGTTTTGCGTATCAATTAAAATCCAATTGTCATCTATCCATCTCTAAACTTGTGCCCTTTTTAATAATTATAATAATTTTATCCATAATAAAATTCCAACAAAAGGGAGAGAGCCACTTCTGGATGCGTTTTCGAAAGGTAAGCCTAATTTGACTACATCAACGAATGGCTTCCACAAAAGGGGCACAGTTTACCTTATGACCAGATTGCTCCGAAAAATTCTTTATTTTCTCACTTTCAGAGGCTGCAGTTTGCCAGGTTCTGGCCAGAATTGAATAATGCTCTTTCCAGCTGGCATAAATTTGGAATTTCAAAAATCGCCATGGATTTCAGAAATCCATGGATTTGGCAAAATCCGAACATTTTTCGAATCCCCGACTTATTATAACGCACATTCGAAAAAGCATTTTTCTGATCCGGATCATGGCCCCCTTCCTGTGGCCATTTCGATGAAAAACCTCAATTGGAAACTTGACGAATGGAATGCCAATTGGACTCTCTCGAGCCATTTTCCAAAACTAGAAATGGGCTTTGTTTTAGTCCTTTGCCGACCATTCATTACACATGTTTATCGCATTGATTTAATATGGACGTGGCAATTGAGAAAACAATCATTGTGTGAGCGATTGGACAAAATGGGGTGCATTTGTCACAAGTTATTAAGTTATTTGAGAGCGGAAAAATGATTGGTGATTGACGGACGGACAGATGGAAGAGAAGCACTGAGGAGACTCGTGTGCGCGTGAACAAAATGTGTGTGTGTAATACTCTGATCTGATACCACCCAACGAACATAAATCATAAATCAAACAAAATGACAAAACTGAAACTGTGATCAATTAAATGGAGAGCAAAATGCTGGTGGCGAACGCGCAAAACGTGCGGATCAAAATCTTCAAAATATCGATTTTGTTGATCAGCACTGATCAGTGCCGAGCAAAAGGGATACCTATTCGTTTTGCTCGAAAAAGTGACCAAAATAGAACCAAAAATAAAACACAAATAAAACATATTTTGGCTAATTTATAAATCGATTTTGATCAAATTTTGATCAATCGGATTGTGTAAGCAATACTTTGATCAACTCAGATCATCAACTGATTTCAATTGAAACCATCTTCTGCTAATCAATGACCAGCTGATTTGTCCGCAAGTTTCACGGATCGCCAGTTTGGGAACACGCGTTTCTGCAAGTGGGGGCTGCCGCTCAAATGCGCCGCCGCAGCTGCTCATTTCGCCGGCGGATTCTGTTGCGCAGAAGTGTTGCTGGGGCCACTGGACGAAGAAGCCATCAGACTAGCCGCTGAACCAAAAGGAGATGTGTACGTGCATTTCCAGGTGAAACCTTTGGAGTTTCGCTCACCCTCGAAAGTGGGGCAATGGCCAAAAAGGTGATTTTGAAAATGCGCCAATTTCAGAAACATGATACTTTTTCGCCCAAAATTTAGCCAATGTAAAGCTTAGCTTAGCGGAGCTAAAAAAATTTGGTCGATGCAACCTTAGCTGAACTTAAGCTTAGCTTACGTCTAAGCCACTGACTGATCCAAACATTTTTTGATTTTACTCTTAAATTTGGATCGGACTTACAAAGTCCATTTTTTGGGTGGAAAAAGTAAATTTTGGGCGAAAAAATAGTTTCGCGATTTCAGAATGAGTTGAACTCCCCACACCCTCGAAATTGTCTTTCTTGATCTCTGAAATCGGCCAGGGACCGGATTTACATTATTTTTCGACCTATAAAATAGTTTTTTGTGTGCATGAAAAGGTAAAAACATAAAAAACGATAATTTGGAAAAACATGATATCTGCAGATGCGGTAAACGGGAATGAGATTTGAACAAACTTTTCACTTATTTTAGGTACCCTATTTTACGATTTTTAAGCACCCAAAAATCCGGTCCCCTAGAAATAAGAAATAACCAAAAAATCGCATTTTTTTCTTCGACCCACTTTCAAAGGTGGACCAATCAACAGCAGAGGGAGAACTATTCCAAATTGTGTTCCAACCATATTGCTGCAGCATGTTCAAGTCGATGCCGGAGCTGATTGCCGCCGCCGCGGCCGCTGCCAGCACATTGGTGGGCGTCTGAACAAGGCGCAAAATAAGGGTGGTCGGACAATGGGCACCGGACAATTGGGCACCAGACAAAAAACAAAAATTTTTAATTTCTCGCAAAAACTCATAGAACTACATGTTAGGCTTAGGCATAAGCTTAAGCATAAGCTTGCCTAGGCTTTAAGCCAAAATAGCCCACTTGGTTACACCTTTGTTTTCTTAGAAGAAATAAGCTTAAATCTTAGATTTTGGACTAAAATTAGCCCCTACAGCATTGCTCTCACAGAATTTGCCAGTTAATATTTATAGTTGGATTAGAAAAATTTTTAATATCTAAACTCTGGTAAAAAAAATCATAATCACTTTTTCGAAAGATTGATTAATCACAACAATGTGATCAGGTATGCCCAAAAAAGTTGTTGGGACCGACATCGCTTTAGTTATCTGATCACCCAAGTATGGAAAAGGATTCCGGGTGCGACTCATGTCAAACATGACGCATTCTAATTTCTAAGCTCTGGCCATATTTTTGGCTTAGAAGAACTAAGCTTAAACCTTAGATTTTTGGCGAACTAAGCTTAAACCTTATATTTTGGACTAAAATTAGCCCCTACTTGGCTACAATACAAACCCATGAAACAATAAACCACATTTGTGGGGCATTCTTACCACCGGCTGCATGAATGGCAGTGCCATCGGCGGCTGCTGCTGCTGCGGCGGAAATGCTGCTGAGCTGCTGCTGGACGCCTGCTGCTGCTGTTGTGCGCCGATGCTGCGTCGCATTGCTGCGGCCGCCGCCATTTGCTGCTGCTGCTGGTGGTGGTGCTGTTGGGCCGCCGCCGCCGCAAATTGCTGTTGGGCGGCAGCGAAGAATGGATGCTGCTGCTGCTGGGCAGCCGCCGCCATCAAAGCGGCGGCCGCTGCACCACTGCTGCTGCCCGCGGCACCAATCGGCGAGGCGTCCGGTCGCAGCAATTGCTGCTGATGTTGCTGCTGCTGGTGGTGTGGCGCCAGATTGCCTGTGGGTGAAAAGAGGATTGGTATGGGCGAGAGGGCGCGTACACGAAATGTCCCGGGCACGAAATGTCCCGCTTCAGAAAATGTACGAAATGTCCCAGAATTTGGAGTCAAAGTTGACGGATATTAGGGGGAGGACCAACAGTGTTCAAGAAAATTTGAAATAATTCCAATTAGGTGTTAATATAGCCGATTTTCCACATTTTCGGCACTCACTTGATGAATGTTGCAGCACAAAATTAGATTCGATCAACATGATTTATACATACAAATCTGATCGACGCGTCTTTATCATTTTCCCTCTATTTTTAGGTTTTGACCACCCAATTTTGGCACTTTCGAAGAAATTTAGCAAAAATTTCACAAAATCAGCTAGCAACATCTTTGCAGAGAAGCTTCGTTATTAGACACATTATACTCACTTCTCTGCTGCTGCTGCTGGTGGGCGCTGATCGCGGAACTGGGCCGCTGCTGCAGCATCGGCTCGGGCGCCGGCGACAGGCTGTTGGCGCCGCCGCTGTTGCCACCGGCTTGGTGTTGGTGCTGTGCGCCCGGTTTGGTGCTGGAGGCACGTCCAGGGGCGCCGCCGCTGTTGCCCGTCTGCTGCTGCAGCTCGTAGATCTTGTGCTGGACGTGCTGCTGCTGCTGCCGTTGGTGGTGCTGGTGTTGGTCGACGGACCGGGACTGGGCGCCGCCGCCCATTCCATTGACGGCGACCGCCGAGCTGGTGGAGGAGCACGCGGCGGCCGCTGCCGCCGCCGACACCAGCGGAGTGCCCAGCGTCAGCAGCCCCGGCGGCGACATCAATTTGGGCGCAGCGGCAACAACGCCGCCCGGTTGCTGGTGCGCCATTGCGGCTGCGAATGTCTGGAAATGTGCAAATGATATCCAATCACTTCACTCGAATTGGGGTCATTTGCGCGCCCAAAAGTGGGCTTTTGTAGCCTAAACAACCAAGGCAAGCTTAGCTTAGCTTACAGGTCGTCCACGCCCCAAAAAAAGTATATAAACGAAATGTTCTCAGGACTATTCAATTTAGGCTATATTTTGGCCATGCAGAGTATCATCATTTGCTTGGGACCGGATGCGCGAATTACCTCTATCAGAATATAATCATTTTTGTGCAAAATTGTCGCTTTCCATTTTTTGGTGTTTTCACATTAAAATATTAGGTTACATCAACCAAAGATCTGTATCCATTCAAAAAGTCAACCCAAGTTTTTGTCTGTTGGCAGATTTATTAACAAGCATATCTATCACGTTTATTCCTCACATTTATAACATTATAAGAGCACTAATGCCTTTTGTTTTGCCCAATATTATTAAATTTAAAGCATCGATTTTTGATGGAAGCCCCTTTCTTCGTCGTCTGCCTCGCTTACCATTCTAGCTGTTGAAAACGATCAATAATTATCGTTTTGCCCTTTAATTATGTATCTCCAGGTCTTCTTCACTTGCTTGTCGTCTTGCTTTCGTCCTTCTCCTCCTTGTTTCCTCGGTGTCCCCATTTCTGATGGAAGACTTTCGTTTTTGCTCTCATTTTTTGTTTCATCTGCCCCGCTTTTCTTTTTCGTCTACTTATCGAAAACAATCAATAATTATCGCTTTGCTATTCTCTATACTTTGGATGCTTGGATTTTGGTTAGGTCCATTTAAGCATCGTCGCCCGTTGGAAAAATGTGCAATGCAGACACTGACTAATTTACCTGTTGAAAATGTTGCGCCGAGCCGAACGGCATGAACGGGCTGAGGCCGGCCGGGAAGCCGGCGGCGGCGGCCGCTTGTGCCGCCAACAACGAGGCGGGGTAGGCTGCGTTGGTGCTGGCGGCGCCGCCTGCAGCCGCTGAACTGCTTGGACCCGCCGTCTGTTGTTGCTGCTGATGCGCTTTCGTCTCCACCTCAGTCGCCTCTTTGTTCAGCAGGTTCGGCTGCTGCTGTTCCTCCTTTTTGGCATCTGCGCCGTCGCATGTGGTGGCGGGGGGCGAGGCGCACTTGGGCGGCGGCGGCACCACCTCTTCTGCCTTCGGCTGCTGCTGCTGCAGGGCATGTGCTGTTGGTGGGGCGACAACAGCTGCTGCTGCTGTTGGGCCTGTCCCGGCCGAGGAGGCCTTCTTCATCGGCGAGTCGCCGGCGCTCTCTTCGACGCCGCCGCCTTGCTTGTCGAAACTCTGCGCAGGCAAATGGAAGACATTTGATTTAGTGCTGGACCAGTTAGCTAACGTTAGCCTATAGATTAATTTTATCAAAAGTGGGTTGAAAAAGCTACCAAATGTTTGCATCAATATTTGACGCTGCATAACTTTGTTCAGAATGGTCAATTGGGCCTAATTTTGGTCCCATTCCATTCAGCTCTTAGAGAGACGCTTCCAATGAGCTATTTACTGCTGTCGTTGGTGGGGGCACTATTGAGTTTAAGAAACAAAATTTTTGGTGGCTTTTCAACCCAATTTTGGGGTAGCGAATTAATCCACTCGCATAACGTTATAAGCACAAAATCTGGCAACACATCACTTTTCTTTTTACTGACCTATTTTATCATTTTTATTGTAAAATAACTTTGAAACTTTGCCTACTTCCACTTACTTATTTGTCAAAATGAGCAAAATTCCAAAACGCCAATTAGGGAAATAATGGAATTTTCAAAAAAAAATTAAAAATTATTGAAATATATTTCGATATTCTTTTATTCTTTTTTAGCCATGTCTCTAAGCCTAAGCCTACACTGCACTTCTTCTCAGCTTTCCGGGCGCAATGCAGAGGAAACGTTGAAATTTTTTCAAAAGCGAATTCTTTTCGAAATTTGGCACCGCAACTGGAACGGGGGCCAAAAACGGTGCTTGTGGTCAAAACTCAAAAATTGGCTGCCGTCAAAAAATGGCAATCTTGGCTATATCAAAATAATTAAAAGGGACTCAATTTGTTACAATATGCCCCAATTTCGCTGTCTCAAAATGAAGGGACTCAATTTGTTACAATATGCCCCAATTTCGCTGTCTCAAAATGTGTCAACAACAATGTTGTGTGCCATTTGCACACAGTGTGTGCCAAGTGCCAACCTCTTCCTTTTCCAGCGTGGGCGCCACGTCGTCGGAGATGTCCGAGAAGCAGCCCGGCGACTGGTCCGTCGTGGCCGTGGCGGCCGTCACCAATTTTTGGCGCTTGGCACCTTCAAGTGCCGTGGGCCTTCGCGCGAACGCCTTGCCGCCGCCGCCTCCGGCCGACGACGAACAACTCGGTCCCGGCACCGCGGGCACAGCGAGCAGTGCCTGACGGCACTTTGCGCAGAGCTGCTGCTGCTGTGGCGGCCCATCGCCTTCTCCCCCAACAAAAAAGCAGGGATCGCAGCCGACCGAGATGGACGGCGCTGCCCACGTCTGGGTGGCACTCGACTCGAACAGCTTCTGCAACCAAAACGCGGTGTGTCAAATGAAGTTTGCGTGCGAATTCAATGCAACGCCCCGTTGCCATTTAGTGATTAGGTATATTGATTAGAAGATGTCCAGTTGTTCGAGGAGAAGTTGACACTTTGTCAAGATATGTTTGACTCATACTCATACAACAGTATGTTGGACATTTGGAGAGTTATAC
>VAHH01000975.1:0-16808 GCA_013357305.1 Radopholus similis | reverse complement strand
AAATGCATGCCGACCGCCGTGCCGGCCATGGTCGCCTTGGGCGGCGCCGCGGCCGACGTCCCCCCAATGTGGAGCAGTGACGCCGGGGTCAACCCAGAGTATCTACGCCCCAAAGTATTCTACGCCCCAAAGTATCTACACATGAATATAAAAAATTGATTCGTTTGCTCTTTCAATTGATTTTATTCATTAATTATGTATTGAAACCAATTATCCTATGTTGTTATTTGTGATTTTAAAATAATTTATAATTTTTTTGTTTTCAGCTTATAATTTACGTTTTTCATTTTTGAAATGGCTTCCTTCATTAAATCGCAAATGGGTGGTGAAAAGTTAGTGCTTGATGGTTTTATGTTTATGTACACGAAGAACAGGAGGGGAGCAGCCGGTCAAATTTATTGGAAGTGCGATCTATGGAAAAGTAAGAAGTGCTCTGGTTCGGCTATTACACGAGGAGATGAAGCAAATATGACCAATCTACACAACCATGCTCCAAGCCCGACTCGGATTCAGGTTGTTACTGTTAAGAATTCAATTAAGCAGGTTGCGGCAAATACGGGAACGGCGCCGCGTGTAATCGTGAACCAGAACTTGGCCGGAATTAGTGATCACGCGAAAGCATCACTCCCTAAGCTTGTCAATCTGGAAAAGTCTGCATATCGCAAGAGGAAGGCCATTGGAGCACAGGTACCCATTCCACATGCACTATCTGATATTCAAATTCCGGACAATCTCCGCCGCACGCGCACTGTTCTCCACGAAGATTTTGTATTAGCAGATACAGGTCCGGAAGATGAACGCCGCATAATCATTTTCGGAAGCAATACAGGTTTTAATTTAGATGAATTTGATAGATTTTTGGATTTTTTGGCTTGAGCCGAAAAACAGATTCGAGCTCTATTGTTCTCACCGTAGGCGTTGATTTGGCGCTGACTTCTTGCAGAGACGCCCCTTCCACAGCCACTGCAGCTGTCGTTCGTGTTGCGCGTCTGATGCCGCCAAACAAATCGGACCGGTGTTCATTAACCCTCATTCTCACAATCAACGCAGGCTCATTTTCCCCATTAACAACTTGTACGGCCAGCACCCAAACGGCCAATTGGTGGCGATTCGTTGTTCATTATTCAAAATATGAAGATCAAGTGCAGGAACACCAAAGGCGACCAGAGTAAGTGGAAATTTGTATAAAAGGAATGATAATCGAAATAATTCATAATTCATATTATGGAAATAAAATAAATATACATTTGTAGTAGGGCAGATCATATTACTAGCATATAAATGTGTGTTATGTTATGTATGTGTTGTCAATTGTCAGGGCACAGGGGGAGAATTAAAAAGAGATCACAATTAATACTACTTATATTTTGGAAGACAATGTGGTTATATGTATAATAATTATTGTTTTCGAATCGGCATCGGATTCAATTCATCCAGTCCAGGGGAATGTTGCCGCCCAAGGCCAAGGCAGTTGCCTCCAAATTTTGGCGAATGACGCCATAATTTGGAACTGCGGCGTATTGGCGTGTGTCGAGTGGATTCACGATGTCCAGAATTGCGCCAAAGACTGCTGGGCAACCTTACAGAATTTGGCGACTGCGAATCGATTGCTCTTTTGCTTTCACCAATTCGCCGGCATTCAGATGATGAGCCCATGGCAGACCGTCTTCACGACAAAGCTCGACGATAGCGTAGAACCCAAACAAATGATTTGGATTGAGCAGTTGGGTAGTGAAAATGTATACCAAGATTCCACGTCATCGCGACGAGAAACGTCGAGAAACTTGTGTCCCCTGAGGGACGCGTACGCCCACGTTCCAATGAAGTGGCCGGTCTTTCCTCGGGAATGGCGCGGTAGCCCAGTTCGTTGACTCAAAATTGGACGTGCGATGCCAGTCGATCAAGTAGATATTTTGTTGATCGCCTTCAGCGCCAATGCAGAAGTTGGCCGGCTTGATGTCACGGTGCAGAAATCCTAGACCAACATAATTGTTGGATGGCTCTATGCTTAGATTCGAAACCGATTGAGTGGAGTTCTTGAAGCCCGTCCAGCATCATGATGGCCGCTCTGATCGCTGTTGCATGGGTAAAGTGCCCTCCTGGTTGCGCTGCACACAATTCATCAAGGCTTGCTCCCTTCAGCTCTACCGCAATGAATCGCATACGACTTGGCCCTGGTTGGACTCCCTATGATAATATTAATGATCACTAACTACATAGGTATATGCTTTTGTTAAAACCTCGCGCGAATCAGTCGTGGGATCCACATGCAGTGGTTCTCCTCAGCCTTTCGCATCACTTTTGCTTCCAGCAAGAGCGAACGTCCTGCCGCCGGATGGTGGACAGTCTTCAGTGCCACGGGAACTTCTTGCCCAGCTGCGTTCAAAGCAGACGCATTGGCCGATTTTTCCAAACATTTGACATGACTTTTCACACATTTTCTTAGCATTAAATCTGGCTGAGTTATGGCCCCTCAAACACCTGCTGGCACTGGAACGTTCGACACTGGAAAGAGTAGGAGGTCTGTCGCCTCAGGCCGACAGACAGGAGTGGGCGAGGGTTGGAGGGCAGAGGGCAGAGAGAGCAGGGGAGGGAGGGATTTAGACGGTTATGGCTGAAGTGGGCGCAGCAGAGCGAGCAAATGCAGCCTCTTGTGTTCGACTCACCCCATCTAATCGACCTTTGGTCCAGAGCGGAATACTCATTCCCATTCCCCTATTTGTACACACCGCAGAGGACGATTATGTAGAAGGGAATAGGGGAATGGGTAGTTGGATTTTGGGCGAGCCGGGAATGGCTCAAATTTTTGGAAGTGCCGCCTTCGGAAACGGAGGAGGATATCAATAAACGGACCGGCACCGGTGCCGAACGTTACAGTCAGAGTGATTGAGGGGCCATAACTCAGCCAGCTTTAATGCTAAGAAAGTGCCAAATGTTTGGAAAAATCGGCCAACCTCCGATTAACTTGGTGACCAACAAACATTTGACCGTATTAAAATATAATGGAGGTCCTATATATTTAAATATTTATTTTTAAATTCCAATTGAATTGAGTTTATCCAGAAAAATTAAATAAATTTGGGGAAAAGCACAAACTCTTTGGCGTTGCAATTGCGGTGAAAGAAGCAAAATTCGGACATTCCCATTTCCAATTGTTGCTGTTTTTCTCGCCTCCATCCAGTCCAGGAATGAGTCACAAGTCACAGCTGGCTCGGCGCGAAGAAGTGCGACGAACCCCCACCGACCATCGAGTTGATGCTCTTGAGATCCTGTGTGGTCAAAACACACAATTTTTTGAGCTGAGATTTATTTCGATTAATCTCGAAAATCTAATTGCTAAACAACCCAGACTAAAAATCTTAATTAATGGCGGCTCAATTTCGAAAGAAAACGCCTCAAAAATCGCGATAATTCTTTGATTGAAAAATTAATTTTCCTTTGCACCCAAAAATCAGTTTCAATTATCAGCCCACAAATTGCTACAGTTTTTGGTGCCATTTGTGCGCCCACCTTTGACGGAGATCTGTGGAAATCGTATCGATTGCGCGGAGGACGCGCGGCGACAAATTGCGACGCGTACTGCGACATGGGGATCACGTTGATGCGGTCGGTCAGCGATTTGCGCGGCGACAGCGGATTCAGCGCCACCTTCGGGATCGGAATCAGCGGCACGATGTTCTGCAAGGCGGCGGGACACAGTCATTCAGTCGCGCCTTTGGTCCAAGGTGAGCCAGACACAGAGAAAGAGAGAGAGAGATTGACAAGTGATCACCAAATCAGGCAACCACAATCAATGGACCGATTTGTAAATTTTTCGGATTCCAAACAAAGTGAGTGTGCCATGATCAGAACTGATCAGTGAGGCCGCCCACCAGATCAGATCAAGCAAAAACAGATCAGTAAGACTAGCAGAAATGTGCCCAGTTCAATATTGGAACAGAACAGTGAGACCAGAAATGTGCTCAGTTCAATGTTTGAACGGTTTTGGATATTCCGTCTGAACATGATCGATGTACATAATGCCAGATCACGAATGTTTGTTGAAGTCAGAATAGATCAACCAAGATAAGGGAATTTTGTCATGTAGTGATCAAAGCGGATCAAGCCAAAGCAAAGGTTCGTCTGTTGGCCCACCTCTTTGCTGTCCGGTCCGGTCGGATGCAGCAGTTTGACGTGTTCTTCCACGCAGGGCACGAACACGCGATTGTAGAACCTGGGCGTGTGACGAGTGTTAAGCGGACCGCGGAAATGTGCCCATTCACTTGATCAAATCGGCGTATTCCTTGGTTCCCCCGGCGGTGGGTTTGGATGTCGCCCCAACAGCAGACGGGGAGTCGGCGATCAGCACTTTGCGATAGATTCTGCCGCTCGACTGGGGCTGGTGCCGATAGTGGTACCTGCACAGGGAATTAATTATTGATGAATGAAGAACACCCCCCAATCAAACTTCACGACACCTTAAGTGCACTAAAAACTCAACTTCTTCCTAACGTTGTCACCCAATTACCCATGCTTCACTATTTCCTTCCTCTCTCTTGCTTCTCTGTGCTCACTTATGTATTAGATTCTTGTGTCAAATGGATTAAGACGGACGGCCAATTTGGGGTGCCGTGGGTTCGATTCCCATCGGCGCACATCCCTTTCCCAGACCAAAACACAAACTTAACGCGCCAATTAAAAGTGTTCCTCTCGGCATGTAAGAGGCCGAAGGCCCGTTGTCGTTGTGCTAGTGGTTAAATCCACAGTTTCCCTTTTTGACACAAATCAGGCAATCGCCTTGCGTCAGTGCTCATAGGGCAATTGAAGCGTTAAAACAAAAACTCTCATTTTGCGTGAAAACTTCGGAATCCGGCAGCCAGCCAAAGGCCCAAGGTGTTTTCTCAACCAGAGGACACCCCAGGTAGTTGCCCTTTCTCTAGCGATTTCGCCCAGAAGCAAAGAACTTTTCGTTGTACGCCCAGAGAGAAGTGCCTCAAGCCCTCAACAATGGGGATGTCCCCTTTCCCTTGTTGTGCTGTCTGTTGCTTATTGCTCCGACTAACTCGAGATGATACTAAACCATTTTTAACGTATATTGAAGGTAAGCATCAAATCACTGGTTAAGGTACTGTTGTAACTGGAAAAGTTTTGTATAAAAATACTTTGAATCAGAGCTCACACTTCGTGTCCATCCTGACCCCCTAACTCCCCCCACTCCCACATTCCCTCGGTTTCACTGACATGATCTCCTGGAAGGAGGTGTCCATGTTGCACAGCTTGGCCACGATGTACAAGCAGCACATGAGCAGCTGGTCCAGGTGCCGGTCGCGGATCAGCTGCGTGTGCGTGCGGAACACGTACTCGAACAGCGTCCACATCTTGTGCCGCGTCAGCTCCTCCATCAGGCGGACGCGCTCGCACAGGTCCGTCAGACGGATGGTCGCCAAATGGTAGACCTGTTGGAACTTGGAACAGTAGAAATGCAATTAAACACGTGAAGAAAGCGTTTCATAACAAAAAAATGGCGAAGAATCGATAACAAAACGTTGAAAATCATAAACTTTGGAAGTCATCGATTTTCATTAGAATGTTTATAATTAATAATTTCAATATAGAGTATACTAAATCATAGATTTTCTCATAAAATTCCAATATAGACTAAATCATAGATTTTCATAGATCGGAAACGAAATGGTAGTGAATCACCATTGATTTAAAGAAATTGTTTTGGCAATCCTTACTTAGATACTTCTTTCCATTTGCAACCCTTCAAACAATCAAAGAATGAATATGCCTTTTTGAAGAAGATGATGATCGGCTGCGGCAGGTCGATGTTGCGCTGCGTGTAGACGGAGGAGCGCGACAAGATCTGCGAGCCGGGCACATTGGAGAGCTCGCCGAACGACTCCACGGAACAGCTCTCCTCCAGGATGCGCCAGATCGGCGACTCCCCGGCCCAGGCCAGCTCCTCCAGAACGCTCTCTTCCACCTGAATTTGCCCGGAAAGGCCTCAATCTGAGCGACAACACTTTTGCCCACATTTTATGCACCAACATCAATTTGGACATGTTTGTTTGTTTGTGTGAAATTGTTTGGTATTTGGTGTGCACAAATTCCGTGAATTTGAATTCAATTTTGCGCCATATATGTGTCGCAGGAAATCTTGAGAATTTATGTGTGCCAAATCCGTAGAAACTGTTTATAACCGGTTTAATGGCTTCTAATCCACTTCTAATCCATGGGAAATTGAAATCCACAAAGGAAATCGACCATGGGGAATGGAATCGAATGAACCTATCAACAGCTCGCTAGGCCAAAATTGAAACAAGTTATACCGGTTTTTAGACCAAAACCGGTTTTAGTCTATAACTTTTAAGATTTATGTTGTTGGGGCCTAAATAAGTATTTGATATTGACTATGAAAGTGGCCATAAACTATCTATTAGTCTACTTCTATTCGGTTGTCCCCCATGTTTGGCTATGTTTGTGTAGAAATTCTCAAGATTTCTTGCACATGTGCTCCATTATTCATGTACTGTTTGAATTTGGTGGCTCCTAGAGTTCAAGCAGTTCAAGTAGTGTACAGTGCGGCACAATGAAATTCAGGGTAAATTTGGGGCATCACGACCATTGAACTCTCGTCGTTCATGTGCCCTTGGACCCTTGGTGCTGGTGTGTACTGCTTGAACTCGTCGTCTGAACCCACAAACCGCCTTCCGGCGCAAAACGCCAACGCCCAATCCCCCAGAATTGTACATGTGACCAGTACATAATTGTGCCGATTTGTTTGGGCCGAGACCTTGTTCAAGTGCTTGATGGCCTGCTTGCTCAGCCCGGTGTCCGCCCGCACGACCAGTTCGAAGATCTTGTAGAAATTGAGGGGTCCCACCACGTCGCTGAACAGGTGCGCCGTCCACGGGAACCGACGGCGCTCGCTCTCGTGCGCGCACAGAGTCAGCTCGGCGGCGCACAGGTACACCGAGGCCAGGAACTCGACATTGTGGAAGATCACCTGGACACGTTTCAATTATTAATTATAGTATTTCCGCTGTTCAAATGTGATTAAAAATACCCTTCTCTTGAAAATGAGTGGCGCTAAAATTCTAAAGCCACTAAAAATATGATGCAGAAATTGGGGCGTTTACCCTGATTTTTCACCACTCTCGAGATTATATGTGCGAAAACAGCCATTTGAAAATTTCCTGAATTTGTCAAAATTCAAAGTTTTAACCATTTCTGGGCAAATTTAAAAACTTCCAAAATTAAATGCAAAATTAGTTTCTCCATGTTTTTTCCTGCTTTAATCCCCAAATTATTGTCACTCTCGGGACCCTTTATTAAAAAAAAGTAATGGCTGATGATATTTGTTTGGGCGATGGAGACTTTTGTTGGCCAGGAATAGAGCTATAGAAGAAGAGAGATCTTGGAGTAATCGAATGCGCTTATGGAAGCTCTAGCAATTGATATTTGGTTGCAAAAAGCTATGATTTTTCAAAAATCTATAATTTTTTCAAATATATGATTAAAATCCATGATCTTTTTAAAAAAATCTGTAATCTATGATTTTTCAAAAATCTGTTTTCTCAAAAAATCTATGATTTTAAAAATCTGTTTCTCTAAAAATCCATTATTTTTTTCGAACATCTCCTCCATATCTTGCCGCCCAAAGGCCCCCAACCCCCGGCCAAGGACAGACCCCCAGGTCGAGTTGCATCTCCATTCCGACGCTGACCGCCCGCTCCCGGTCGTAGGAGACCACCTTTTGGAGCAGAAAGTAGAAGAGCAGTTCAATCTGTGCCACAAGAAAACAGCCAGTCTGTGCACTCATTTATTCGGGAACCCACATCGGCGATGTGCCTCTGCAAGTTGGATTCGAAGTCCGCGTCATTCGGCGCATCCGCTGTGCGCTTTTCCTCGCCAATTCGCGCGGCAAATTTTTGCGAAAATGAATGCACTGAAAATGAAATAGAAATGAAATAACGGCACAGCATGAACGCAAAGGGAAATTGCGAGCAGCAACCGGCACTCCAACAAAAAATGGCTGTTTCCCTATTCCTAATTCCTTCATTTCGAACAATTTTTTATTTTAGTTCGGCGCGTCCCGATGGGTCTTGGGTTCGACTCCCCTTGGTGGAAAATGACAAAATAATGGTTTTTATGCTTAAAAAGAGTTTGTCAACTGGTCAAAGACCAATGGGTAGTAGAAAAAGCAATTTTAATGAATTTTTGGAAACAGATTCTTAGATTCGTTCCTTCCCTATTCCTTCATTTTACATGCGAAAGGCTTTTGTTTAGTTCGGTCAGTTAGATTTTTTTTATCCCAACGGGTCTTCTCGGGTTCGACTCTCCTTGACTGAAAAATGTCCAAATGCCAGTGATATGGCTTAAAAAAGAGGTCAACATTCGTCGAAGACCAGCAGATTGAAAAAAGCCATTTTATGAGTTTTGAATTGTCACTATTTTGTATTTTTTTGCCTAAAAGTATACGTGGAATGAGGCCTCTTTTATTTACACTGTTCGGCGACGAACTCTCGTGGGCCCCTCTCGCGGCAGTCCTCGAACAGGTAGCTGAGCAGAGTGTCGTCCGCCCCCTTGAAGTCGGCCAGCAGTTCGCGCATCTTCTGCGGCTGCTTCGCCTCGCTGCTGGCCAGCGTTATGTTCGGACACACAGTCTGTGTGCGGGGGGAGTGGGGGCGATGAGATATGTTATTTGGGGTCAACCCAAATTGTCGACACTCAACATATCGACGCCCAATATGTTGACACCCAAAAAAATGTCCATCCAAAATGTCGATACGTACATATTATCTTTTAAGTTTTAATATCGACATTTTGGGTATTGGTTATGTTGACATTTTGGGTGTCGACATTATGGCTATGTCGACATTATGGGGTGTCGACATTAAGGGTGGGACTCATGCTATTTAGGTATGTTTGTTTGAGTTCTCCAAACACACCTCCGGCGTGATGACGTACGACCTGCCGGCCAGCGGCGGCTTCGCTGGCGCCCGTTGTCCGCCCAGCTTGGCCAGACAGTTCTGCGTGCGCACTTTCAGCAACAAGTCCACGTCAATCATCTGCGGCTGCTGCTCAGGCTCGGCGGTCTTTCCAAAGCGGCGCATCACCGAGAGAACGCTGTCTGGAACGTGAAGTGAGGTTGAAGTGGTTGAAGAAAGACTTGGAAAAGGGCGCGGAAAGAGAAAACTCATCCCAACGACCATAGGAGTCGGAAACACAATCAATTATTGGTGCTGCAATGGACTTTCAAAACGCCACTTTGAATGGATGGAATCCCTCAAATGAGTAAAAATTGACAAAAACCCGACCTAAGTTGGTTCAAAAAATCGTATCTATGTTCGTTTTTGATTGTTTTAAACAAACTCTATTGCATTAAAAAGCCAACAAAATGGGCTCTACAATGACATCAAAAACTCCCTTTTTAGCTGCATTTGTTCAAAAGTTACAGTGCAAAATATGGTCGGATGGCCCAAATGGGCCGTACCGCACCAAATTGTTCAGTCAGTATTCGCCCAAATCCCCACTATTGTTGAGCGTACCGTCCAGTTCTCCGTCGAACACGCGGCCGATGTTGGCCAGCGCCGGGCCCACAAAGATGCGCTCGTCCACCTCGGATCGGACCAGCATTTTCTGCACGTACAGATGGTCCAGCGCTCTCCTGCGCAACAACAGTCAAATCCAATCAATGTCTTCTCCCCTCCCCCAAACTGGTTGTCCTCGAAGTTGGTCAGAATTTGGGTGGCCTGCTCCCCAATGATGGTGTCCTCGGAGTAGAGGCGCTGCAGACGCGGCAGCATCCAATGGGTGCGCAAGTGCTTCGCGTCCAGCGTCACCCCCTCCATCATCTCGCAGAGGTATTCCAGCGGCGTCTGGTCCTTCGCAGAAATGGCTCGAGCTTAACATTAGTAGAAAGGAGCTTAACATTAATAGAAAGAAAGAAACATATATAGTATTGGTTTATAGAAGAAAATGATCTGAAATAGTGAAAATTCAGTGGAAGATGGGACCAAACTTGAGTCCGATAAGTCACCAGAACCAAAAAAGACAATCCATTTGGCACTTGTGTTTTGTGTCATGCACCCCCTATTCTTAGCCTTTTAAACGCGAAACGGGATAAAAATTTGGCAAATTTTGATTCCCCAAATGAGACTCTTTTTAAAGAAGCGTACCGAATGTGGGGTTCACCAGCTTCTGCATACCCAGCTCCTCCAGTGCTCGCACCAAATAGTCCACTACGCAGAGCAGCAGATTGAACGAGTGCATCAGGTCCTCCTGGCTGGGCGAGAGTTGCTCTAGAATGAAGAGATGATAGTTAGACACACAAAGACTCAATCGGTTATTACTTCTCAGCGCTATGAACATTGTCCAGGTGAATTCGAACAGCGCTGTTGTGCTCAGCTTCTGCACAGGACTGGCATACTTTGGGCGGTGCGGCGAGCGTGTGTGCGCCTGTGCGGCCGCCACATTGGCGAAGACGTGGCGGAAGATGCGCAGGAACTTTTTGTAGATCACCACCGCGATCGCCAGGTTGGACTGCACGCGGCCAGTGTAGTCGAGTAGGCGGCGCGACGCGATCAGCATGTCCGCCCAGTTGTTCAGCTTGTCGAAGAACTCGAGCACGCTCACCTCGCAGATGTCGAGCAGTTTGGACAGGGAGTACTTGCAGATCAGTTCGTGCCCAATCGGCGTGGCTTGCCAAACGGTGGTGAAGAAGGAGCAGGCCATCCAAACACTTTGGTTGCCCTGCAAAAATATTTGCGTTTTCTGTACTCGGCGGATCTGTTCTGCTCCAATTGTGTGTCCAGACCGGGTTGGGGCTACCATTATAACATGTTGGTGACCAGACGAGAGCGAGAATGATATTGTGGGCTCATTCGATAGCCAATAATGGTGGCTATTTATCCAAAAAAGAGTCCATTCAAATTGTGGCTGATCAATCATTGAGTTATGATTTTTTGATTGAACTCAGTCAAATTTATCAAATCATAGACACCTTTTGGACCATAACTTTGGAATGGTTCGGCCAAACGAGTCAACCACTTTTTGACCCAGATAGCATCTGATATCGCTATCAAATGACCAAAATGTTCACCAATTAGCGTTGCTTCATTTTTAAAAAATTTGGCGCGGAAATTACCCATTCTCGTCCAAAACTCCACAAATATCTGCATATCTGGTACACTTTGCTTTAGAAATGGGCATCCGCATTTAAAAATTAAATATGTAGCTGTCGCCTTTTCACTAGTTCGAATCGTGAGAGAATAAGCCATAGAGCAAACCTCCAGAATGATTTGTTGGCCGATGGTGTCGTAGTGCTTCCACGCCTTTTCGATCAGTTCCCCGCTGACTGTCGAGTCCATTTTGGCGAAGAGGTCCAAGAACTCCTTGGAGGGCTGATCGCCCAGCTCGAGCATTGGCGCCTGCTGATGCGTTCCGTTTGCTTCGATTTCTTCCTCCACAACATTTTGCTGCTCGTCCACTTCCATTATGCGAAAAAACGAAAAACACAATCAACTTTATCTCTAAAAAAATTAAATTTAAAAAATGTGCCTAGCAATGCCAATCATGATGCACTATGGGTGTTGGTTAATGCCATGTGTGTTGAGTTCACACTTCACATACCTACTACTACCTAGAGACGAGAGTCAAATAAACAAATTTTCTTGAAAGCTTGGCTTGATGCTTGTTTTAAAAATTTTAAACCAAAAAAGGTGCATAACGCCACAGTTCATTGAAAAGGAAAAGCCTGCGGCTGAACCGAACTGGCACGTTTCAGCGACAATGTGTTTGACGAGTCACAAAACTAAGCCAAATTTAAGACTAGAGCGTGAATGGAATACACATTGGAGAGCTCAAAAGTGTGCTCGCCTATTCAAGCTCCATGGCTGCCTCAGCAGCTCAAATGCTTGGAAAAATCAGCCAATTTCCGAGTTTTTTGGCCATAAAAGCCGGCGTCAATTCTGGTTCTCCAGATCCTCTGAGAAACAGCGATACTAAGGCCATATAGATTTTTCCAGACTGAACTAGCTTATTTTCATGGGTCATGGGGGATACTTTTTATGTTTCGTTTCACATCAAAATTCATATGCATATACATATAGGCTACAAGCATGGTCATGCAACTGAAATTGTGATCATCATCAGAGAATAGAGGCATAGAGGAAAGTGCAACCAGAGAAAATCGGGAACTGTTCAAAATGGGAGGATATTTGAAAGAGTGTGGAGGACAAAGTGTTATGTGGTTCTGAGCAATGCGAGGCCATGGATCCATAAGTTATTTGGCGATACGGTTCTGTTATCTGTCTTTGGTCATGTCTGCAACTATAGAATATCTTATCATCGGCTCAATCCCTTGTACACGAGGAAAAACGTGATCGCAGCGAGTGCACCTGTTTCCGGCATTTGTAAAGTCTCTGTGCTCTTTGCGTACAAAAATTACCAGTGGCAACAATGGTGGAAAAAGTGTTCGCGTCCTTGATGTAGAAAATGCTCTTCAGGTGCCTGAAATGTGTGGATATTTTGACGAGACACTTTGGCGCCTCTTGGCTTCTTCCCCGCTTTTACGGGTATATGGCCAGTGTGGCCAACGTGGTGAACACTTCCGCCGTGGAATTGGCCAAATCAGTGTCGCGAAAATGGACCGGCTTGGGCAGTTGGTGCATGCGGCAGAAGTCCACCGGCTGGTACTCGTAGTTCTGCTCCAACTCGTGGGCGCCGCCCACACACTTGGTGGCCACAAACAGGCACGGAGTCTTCATCCGGTAGAAGTGCCTCTGAACACGTTGTGTTTGCTTGGGTGTGAACATCAGTTGGCTTCCCCTGACCAAAAAGATGTTGGCGCAGTAGGCGAACGAGTCGGCATTGGTGGAGTCGTAGAGCAGACAGACCACGTCCGCCTGCTTCTCCTGGTCGGAGAGCAGTTCGTTCTGCGAGAGCACGTCCACCTCGTGGAGCTGAACCGACCGGAAATGGTGGATTTTGCGCCGCGCATTAATGCCCTACCAGGAGATGTCGGTACTCCGACTTGACGCACACACTGTTCATCACGTACGGGTTCAGCTGGCGTCTGCTCAGTCGCCACACGTCCTGTCAAAAAAAGTGAAAAAATTCGCGTCCAAAATGACCCACACCTGAATGTTCTTGCCGATAAACGAGCGACAGAACACCGTCTTGCCGGCTCCCTTCGGCCCAATCACGTGGCACTTGAACACCTTGCGTTGGGTTTTCCGCTCGGCAATGTCCAATTTGCGACTGCGCGTCACCTGAACAGTGCAAACAATGAAAATGGCCGTGGTTTCACAAAAATCGGCTGATAACAGGAAATATCAATGCAGTTTTTTCTAACTGAACTGCTTGAAATCGTTGGCCCTTCACCAAGTTCAAGCAGTACAGAGATGAATTTTTGATTTTTCTGAGCTCTCAAAGTGATTTGTTTGCAACACATGAGCACACCGTCACAGCCGCCAGCTGACTGCCGTGCTCGACGTTGAAGCCCAGGTAGGCGAGACGTTCAAGCGCCACCGACAGTTCCAGCGCAAAGCTGAGCGCCCACAAATTCAAAAAGCCCCCGTAGGTGGTCCAGCCGAGCGCATTCATTTCCACGGAGTGGACCAAGTCCTCGCTGGGACTGGTCGGGCACACACTGAACAGACTCTGCAGCTCGCCCGGCGCCAAACAATCGTCCGCATTCTAAAAATGGTAAATCAAAACAAAGAAACAACAGATATCAATGCTTCGCTCTCTTGTCCGTACATTGATTTTATGCAAATTTTGTTTGTCTCAAAATATAATTATTACATAAAAAGCTTTGACCAATAGAGCCCATTTTTTTAAAGGCACATGTCTGGAATTCTAGTTATCACTTATCAGTTATCACGTTATCAGTTATGATTCATTATTTGTTAGCATTTTTATTGGCTTTGTGTTCAAAGTGTGTGGGGGCACTTGCCTCGTCGTAGCGCCTGAAGAGTTTGGTCAAAAATTGGAGGCAAATCGGCGACGGTTCCGTTGAGCAGCCTTTGGGGATTTTGATCCTATAAATCGGTTCAGGGGACCAAAGCAGTAGTGGCGAGGAACAAAAAAGGCCAACCAACTTGGGAATGAGGTACTCTTGGCGCAGCTTCAAGTCCAAGTCGTAGCCGAACCGCTTGAGCACAGTCCACACCTGGAAAGGGGAATGAACGAGAAATGGTCTAAATAAAAAATATTTTTACTCAATAAATAAACAATAATTGATTAATAAAAATTATTAAAAATTTAAATTTTTTTAAAATTGATTGCGCCTTCCGGGACTTGAACCTAGGTCCTCCAGACCATTACTTGCAATGGTTTTTAGCCTCAATTAATATCGTATAATTCAAAAAGATTCTTTTTTCGGCCTCATGAATGAATTCTTATTTGAATGCTTACTAGTTTTAGAAGATTTTTCAACTTTTTATGCTTCACACTATTTGAGTTTTTAAAATTTTTCCAATTTTCAACCTTTTACGCAGTATTCGCCAATGGCTCACCGTTTCGTGTCTGCCCCGCTGGATGAACATTTGGTGCAGATAGAGAAAGCCTTCCAGCGTGAGCGCATTGCCGATGATCATCGATGGCTCATACTCCGAGATCACTTGCTTCACTTCCTAAAGGCAAACACCATTTTATGCCTATTGGTTGATTGTAACGTGGATAGGGGTGGTTTCGAATTTTTTGATATTTCTGAATGGTAAAATATTCGAACATTATACTTAAAATGGGTGCATCAGAAGGTCACACAAAATTCCTGATTTTATTTAAATTTAAAGCGTACTTCGATTGCAGCCGAAGTGAGAGGGACGCCGAAGGAGAGCATTTGGAACTCCTTGAGCTCTTCATCGGACAAAAGTCCATCTATAAATGCGAGCATTAAATCTAGACGAACAACAGTCTTTGGGGACTGGACTTGACCATTGTTTGCATCGCAGATCTGAAGCAGCAAGACAAATCGATTTTTGCGTCAAAAATTTAAAAAACCTTGAAAATGCGGGCGAGCCCCCTTTGGCACTTCATGGAGAGCTTCTTCTCCTCCACCGAGAACAGGGGACGCAGCGGGTACACGACCGCCTTCTGGGCGTAGTAGAATATCTCGCTGATGTTCTTTGCAATTTTGGCTGGACAAAGAAACGAAAGAACACCATTAATCTTTTAACAGAAACTCTTTTGACTACCTGAACATTCCACCACTGTTTCAATTTCCAGATAGTCTGCAAAAGATGAAGTGAAAGATAATTTAATTTCTACCATAAGAAAACGTTGAAGTTTTCCATTAAAAGGCCAACACTTTTCGAACTCTGATAACCAGGAGATTTCACCATTCATCAGCGGGATCATGCCGTCGATGTGCGCAGTTTCGTTCTCCCGGTCCGATTTGTTCGCGGCCAGCAGAACGGAACGATTGTGGTCCGGTCCGCCGAGTGTTTGTTGAATGAACGGGAGCCAATAGGACTTCACCTGGACGTGCAAAAGTAACCATAAAAGGCGCAATTACCTAAGCATTTTACCCGGTCAATGCTGCTCGTGTCTTTTACGGAATAGACCACGCAGATAACATTGCACCGGTGGATCATGGAGACCAGCTCTTGCTCACTGTGCACTCGCGCTGAAGAACAGAATAGGTAAAGGGCTTTTTTGGCAGTTCATACAAGTCAATTGGCACCAAAATTAGATCGCTGATCCTTTTGGACAATATGAATATATGAATTGTCATGACCCCCGAATAAAGACGCAGACAATGAAACATATCCGACACGCACTTACAATTTACATTTACTACTGTGTTCATGCTAATGATAAATGATAATGGAGTATTCAAAACAGAATACAGATTATAAATCCCAAGTATTTTTGGGAGCCAGCCCATTTCCATGAACAATCTGCGGCTTACTTGAGTAGTCAACTATGGAAGTTGATGCTCCATCTGGTGAAATTTCGGGTGGAATGAGCACAGGATCTGAACAGCCAAAAGGCACTTATAGTTAGCACTCCACTTGAAAACAACTGACCACACTGGGCGGGCACTGCTTCGCAGAAACTGTCATATAGCAATGTCATGATTATCGAAGTTTTGCCGACGCTGCCTAAACAATTTGAAATGTTTTTTCGCACACATTGTTGTGCTTACGATCGCCGACGACAAGTATTTTCACATCAGCTTGCTCGTCGCACAAAGCCATTTGATGTTGCGGTGTGCCCTCTTCGATGTTCATTTGGAAATCAAAAATGAATCGCGCTAAATTCCTGAACATTTCATTAAAGACCATTTTTTCCGCCAACAACATAAAACATTGTTTTAGTAGCTAATTAGCTAAGGACTAAAATCGAGATTTTGAGTTTTAACTTTTAAGGTTTTAACTTTTAACACAGGCGCTGTTTTCGAGTTGTCAGGCAATTGGGACGAAATGTCATCATTAATAAGTTTTGCATCAAACATTCAAAAAGCTATACGATGGGCGCCAATATTGATAGTTAATTTGTTAATTATTAAATTTTTCTTTACACAGGTTTCACGTGCAGAATCTTATTCTGGGAGTTAGCCGATCTACTACTATTTTTATATATTATTTTTCGAGGCGAAAAGAGTTTTCTTTTGAGGTTTTGAGCAAAAATATATTTTTTATACAAATACTTTTTCGGGAAAATAAAATATTTCCTGAATCCGATGTGTTGGATGGATAAGAAAACCTTTTTCCTTTTTGCCTCATGTGTGCGTACAAAATCAATCCCAAAATTGTAAATTTTAGTGTTGGACGGCTATTTTAACGTTGATTAATTACTAATTTACCTATTTA
>VAHH01000974.1:0-16809 GCA_013357305.1 Radopholus similis | reverse complement strand
AGCCCCCCCTCTATTTGAAGCCCCCTTTGGAAAGGGGTTGAAAAATAGAAGCCCCGGGGCTTCAATTAAAGGAAATACGGTATACATATTTTCCGCCCTTAGCACAAAGATATAAGGACCAAACTGCACCTCCACAATTCTACATCCCCTGGTCGCACTGCTCTCTATCTGCGTGTCTCCTCGTGCTTTCGCGTTGCCGCAAATTGGATCGCGTATTGGCGCTCAACGTGCGCTCTGGCCGAACGCTGTTCCGCCTCGATCCTAGCCTGTGACTTTGAGCCTATGTCTACATTCGCCAGCATTCGGGGGCCGATTGTGCTGAGCAAATTCAATCAATGCAAATATGATATTTTTGGAGGCCATATTTCCGCATCCCGGAGTTCGAGGTTCCTCGTGTGCCCGGCCATCGCCTCTGTGTGCTGCCGTTCCGTCCAGGCTTCAACCTGGCCCTCCTACCGACCGACCTGAAGGCGCACATTACCAACGACCCGCGTCTGGAGAAGATCGTGGAGAAGGTCAGCTCCCTGCTGGACTACTTTCCCCCGTAGCGACATTGATTTTTCATCAAATGGAGTAGCAGATTTTTCAGGCAATGCACTCTAGTACCTACCACTCTCGACTCTTTGGACAAAATGTTGAAAAACGAAAATGAAAAGTCAACAAAATGCTGGAAAACTATTTACGCATTGCAAAATATGTTGTTTACTAGGGCTCGGCTGGTTCGAGCCGTTCCTTTCGTTGGACATAAAAATTTTCTAGACAATAAAATCCGATCAATTAGATAAGCTTGTATGATTGTTTACATAATATATTAAGCATTTTCACGCAACATTTATCAATTATCATTTGTTTAAAGCGAACCAATGTATAAAACACAACAAAGCATTGGCTCTACACTCGTTTTGGCCTGTCGCCGACCATCATTTGTTCGAGGAAGACGGAAGCTCGAAGTCGGGCGGAAGAGCGCCTAATTCAAAATTAAAAATCATGCATTTTGTACCCATTTTCATTTATACTAAATGTACCTTTGGCCACTTCCAACTTTCCGTTGATATTTTCTTATTTTCCATTTCCGCGAGCACCTCAGCACGTTTCGGGCAAGAACAACAGCTGCACTCGCGGATGATTTTGCGAAGCGCACGGAACTGCAAGAACATCCTGCATATTTTGTTTAAGTGAAATTTATTTAGATACAGACATACGGATTTCTCTGCATACTCGCGGAATGCCGAAAGTGCGGCATTAGCGGTCTTGAGGTTCTCTTCTAGCGCCTTCACCTTTGTCCTCAACTGGATCAATTCCCGCTGAATGATAGAAATTAGTCAAAGAGAGCAATTTAGTAAATTGAAAATGCTGACAGATTCTTTGATCAATTTGCTTATTTCGAAACATCAGTATTTGCATTTGGGTCTCCCAACTTTGTCCGCTTACATCCATTATTCGGCAGACATTGCGCACCAGAAAGCAGAAAGTATTCAAAAATGGTAATGACTCCGAAATGCAATCCATGAAGAGCCAGCTCCAGCTCGTCAGAGGGCAGATTTCCAGTCTTACAGCTTTTCTCAATTCTCTCCAGTGCCCGAAACGGCAACTCATTTTCGAGCTGGAAATGCAAGGCAATATCATTCAGTTGCTGATTTTGAAGGAGCACTACTCCTTTTTGAGTTTTCAGCCCCTTTTCCATTGAAAATTAAATAGGTATCTGTTAATAAAATATAAAACCCTTCTCCCTTTACTAGTACGTACTAATACCTGTAGATATGTACCTAAGACTAAGACCTGAACACAACACTCAATCCTGGCAAAATGTTTTCTCGATTTGTTAAGGCGAATTTTTAGGGTTTGAAAAAACTCCCTCTGTGCCTCACCAACTCACCATTAAAGTAAGATCGATTAAGCATTGATCCCCAAATGTCATAATGTCCTCCAACATGCTGCCTCCAAACAAAAATTCTTCCCGAAATACCCAAAAAATTAGTAAAGCCCCATGGGAGGGCAAAGAAACGTGTTCAGTGTTCACATCATCGCACTCAATAGTATTTATTAAATGACTCTGTCCCTCCCTACTCCGCCCAATTGTGTGTTCAAATTATCAAATGCCCCATTTCCAGGTGCCAATCCACTTTCGCCGGTCGCCATTGTTTGTTGTCATGGAGCCACCGATACTATTTGACTATTTTATTTTGGCTCGTGGGATGGAGAATTCCAATCTGCATATATTTGGAGGCCAAGAGAGAAGCACGGCCCAAATTGTGTGTGCTCAATGCCGAAACTTTCGCGCAATTTGTGACTCACTTCTATTTCGTGCAAAACCATGCGAAAAGTCTTCCCTTGTGCCCTCAAACTTGTCGCTGCCGCTGATTCTGCTGCTGGAGGGAGGCACACGTCACTTTGGATTGTTGGATGGCTTCGTTGCTCCGGTACATGTCGTTTGGAGGACGATTGGGGCTTTGACAAGCTATAGCTTCTTAAGGAATAGAGCCACACAAGAGAGATCCCAAAAGTGATTGGATAGATCTATGGAAACGCTACAAAATGGCATTTTGCGGTGAATTTATTGGTTTAGTTTGGGTCAAATTATGGCCTATAAGTCCAAAAATCTCTCATTTTTTTCGAACATTTGGCCATAACTTGGCCAATTTTTTGGCTATCCGGCAACTGATCATTTGAATAGAGCACTCTTTGGGCTTTCCAATGGCATCAGACTCATATTTTTAGCCAAAGTCTTGGCCGAGTTATGGCTTCTCAAAGTTCGCCCAAACGACCGTTCTCCAGCTCTACACGTCGGTCGAGTGTCGGTCGTCCCTTCCTTCCTCGTTCAGTCCTTCACTTTTCTCTTCATTTGCCTTCCCACAGGACCACCCAACTCCGAGGACTGCTGAGTGCTGCTGATGCTGCCGATGTTGTTGGTGTGTCATCATCATCAAAAGGAGAAGATAGATCATCGGCGGACCGTTTTTTATTATTGCGGCCCTAGAGCGGCGCCATTGATGCACCGCACACAAATTCCTTTCCTCTCGACGCATAATAATAAGCACGGTGGTTTATGCAATTTGGAGGTGGTTTTGGAGACGCGGAAATGGACGAGAAATAGCTTTACCTTTTTATGACACGATGATCCAAAATCCAATGGCAACGCTCTCAGTTCTGGGCTTGGAGCTGGGCGCAGGGGATTGGCACTTTTGTGCGCCAAACGGGCGCTAAATGCGCAGACAGGGGCGCCAATAATGTGATTAGCCGGGCAACAATTGTGCGAGTGCCAATTTATTAATACCCGGGGAGTGGCGAAATCGTTGGTTCGGCTGTCCACATTATACGGTGCATGCGCGACCCAGTTAATTGCCAATTTTGCAATTCTCCACAATTGTTGTTGTGGTTGGGTTGTGGCATTGTGTTCACTGTTCACTGTTCAGACGGGTCACTCTCTCAGCCAGTTCCACCCTCTGCTGGTGTTCAGGACATTTCATTTTTCTTGTACGCGCATTTTGAACCCCTTCCGCCGGACACTTTTGTGGCAAAGAGGAAAAGAGCAGAGAAGACCGAAGACTGTGACTGACATTTGTTCTATTTGCAATTCTCCTCTTCATCCCCGTTTGGCGGATTCAATTCGAAATTGGACTGGGCAAGTGGAGACTGATGCAAACACAACTAGTACATATTTTGATTGCGCAATTGCACAGTCCTCCAGTTCAAGAAAACATTGCTAAAATGTCCGTTAAGCGCTATAGAATAAAAGACCAGCAATTGTTGTTCAAAAGTGGGGGGAAGAGAAAACGATAAGTGGGTACATGTATGCCTAATTGCGATCGTCTTCGATAGTTCATATTTCAGATTTCAGACGAAAAGTGAAAGCGAGGCAGACGAACAATAAAAAAGCGATTACTTTCCACCGGAAACAGATGATTAGAGAAGCAAAGAAAAATGGAAGCTAACTAAAAACGAATACGTTCTGCCTTTGCCTATTTTCAAAGTTCAAACGTACCTATGGGCAGGCGGGAGTCGTTTCATCCCCAACGACTTTGACGGACCATAACTCGAGATTATGCTAGGTATAATCCTATAACAACTGATTTTGCTGATCCAAGTAAATATCATTCGATATTTCTTGGAATTCCCTATCAAAAGATCTATCGCTTCGTGTTTCTACAACTTTGGCGTTTTGATTGAGTGCCCCGTTGACGCGTTTTATCGTGAACTTTTGCCGAAAACAATGGTTACCGCTGCCACCAAAAATCATCATCGCACAGCCAAACAGTCAGCACTCAGCCCACAGTCATTTCATTCAATTTGAGCGCGTCCTCCCATCCATTCGGGATGAATTGCGGCGGCGGCGGATGGGAGACCGGGGAAATGGGCAGCGCCAACAACAAATTGAATTTGCATAATCCCTCCGCCATTCCGCCGCACTCCAAAAAAGGCCCTTCCCTCCTCCTCTGGCTTCATCGGCTGAACGAAAACAAAAAATGGGGCCAACGCCGGTTCCCCCAAAAGGCAGACGGCAAAAGGGGGAAATACCCAAATGAACCCAAAACGAACAGAATTGGGATGGAAATGGCGGCACATTGGTCAAGGGAATGAAAACGAATAGAAAAAAGGCAATGCAATTGGAACCAAAAAGGCAACGAAAATGGGGAACTGTACATAAATTAAGTGCTTTTGTGTACCGAAAAAGCATCCCTTAAATAGACCAAACATTTTGCCAATGTCGAGAATAAATAGTGTCTGTTTGAGTTCTTCGACAGCCACTGCTCGCAACTTCTTTTGGGGGCAATTGTTGTTTGTTGGCACCACAATGGCTTTGCGCTGTGCTGATTGGCTCTTGGCTGTGGCGGCGTCTTTCGCCTCCTGCGCCCAAATTGTCCGCCCAACTTTGTGCCGTTGCGCCTTTGGATGAGAGAAGGGGTCCGCCCCTTTGGCCGGGCCCGTTAGGCTGACTGGCGAGAGAGGCAACGGGGACCATAATCGCTCCATCTCTTCGCCTCAGCCTCAGCGGTCGCTCTCCGTTTGGGGCCTCCTGTGCTGCTGCCGGCGGACTCCGCCCCTTCTGCTGGTCTCATCGCAGGGCCCAACCCCAACAGAGAGGACATTATTCCGGGGACTCTGTGTGAGCTGGCGCGGGGGAGGGGGACCTTGTGTTTGCGCCCCCAATTTCCATTATGCCAATCGTGGTGGTGGTGGCGGCGGTTTTTGGATTTGCTTAAATTTGAATATTCATTCCCGCACCCCAATTCCAATGCAAATTCCCCCTTGCAGCAGCAGCAGCAATCCCAGCCATGCTCTCCTCCTCCGCCTCCTCTGCCGCCACTCCTGCCCACCACCACAGCCACCACAGCCATTCTGGAGGCTCTCCCCAACAGCAGCAGCACATTCTGCGTCCGCAGCAGCAGCAACTGCTGGTCAAGAACGACGACTCGCTCAGGTCAGCAGTGTCTCCCAAGGCACAGAGCACAGATGCGCCGAATTCGGCAAATGCCGTAGTCGGCGACAAATGATTTTTTGGCACTTGCAAATGCCGACGACACCCTTGACATTGCAAGGCACCCACCTTCTGACACACATTTGCGCTTTCAGCGATGGAGCCGCAGCCGCACCTCCGCCGGCTGTGCCCTGCTCGTCGTCGCTGGTGGCGCAAATTGCGGCCGCTGCAGCTGCGGCACGCACCTCTGCGTCGGCCGCCACTGCGGTGATTCGCTCTTCGACGGCGGCGGATGCCTTTGGGCCGCCACTGCCCCCGGGCTATCCAACCACGGCGGCACCGCCGCCTGATTATGCCGCTCTCGGCGGATGGCACGGCGCCGCAACATTCGGCGCGGAAGACCCCTCCGCCGTACAGTCTTCGGCGTCCACAGAGCGCAACCTGTCCAACGGCGGCAGTTGGTGGCTCGGAGGCGCCGAACAGCACCACCAGCAGCAGCAGCAGCAACAGCAGCAATTGGTCAGTCCAGAAAGGGGTCGAGAGTCTCGAGGCCGAATTGGTTTTGCGCGAGGAAGAATGGCTCTCAAAGGCACCGCTTAAAGTCCATTTATGGTGTGACCGATTGCAGCACTGCTCGTCGCAGTTCGGCGCCCCCTTTGCGCCGACCTCGTTCCTGTTCCCTGCGCCCGCGGCCGAATGGCCCTATCCCGCCGGTGTGGGAATCGACCAAATGGCGCTGATTCATCCCGCGTTCGGGGAACAGGCAAAAGCCAGCGGAGAGTGGACACCAATCAATTCCTCCTTTTCGATTTCAGCCCCCCGCCTACATGGCTACTGCCCACTTTGGCACTTTGCCTTTCGAAGCGGTGCTGGACCCGCACCAGCAGCAGCAGCAGCAACAGTACTTCCCGTTCGCGGGATTCCAGTTCCCGCTGGGCCAGTTCGGCCAGCTGTTTGGACAGCCAATGGGCGGCGAATTGGACGAGCAGCAGCAGCAGAGTTCAACACCGCCGCCGCCACCGGTGACGGAACAACGGCAGAGGACAGCACAACGACAGGTGCGGCACTTTGCCCATAGGGGCTCACGGGCTTTTTGGAGTCGAAACTGACGAGAAAGGGAATAGTGTTGTTGTGAACAAACAATTAGTAATTGTTAGCCTTTTGCCAATCAATGGTGGAAGGCTGTTGCCCCCATTTTTCATTTGTGCCCTTCCACCGCAGGAATTGGTGGTGCCTCCGGTTGCTGCGCCCTCTTCGGCCGCTGTCCAGCTGCCTTCTTCCTCCTCTTCTTCGTCCACAGGGGGCGCACCAACCTCGGTGATTGTGGAGTGCCCCAGGGCGGCCCCCCAGCAGCAGCATTTGCTGCACAACGGCGACAATCCAATGCCGCACTGGCCCCACCAAATGGGCGCAAACTTGATCGGCGAGGGCCCGCAAACGGCGGCAGCAGTGAACGGGCCCCAGGGAATGCTCATGGGTGAGTGAATGGAAATGGAAGAACAGCTTTGGGGACGTTTAGACTTCCTGTGGTGGCACAGGGATAGGACGAGTTATGACTGTATTTTGAAGAGCCATAACTCCGCCAGAGTCTAAGCCAAATGCTTGAATTTGGATGCCATTTTGGGGCCAAAGGGGTGCCCTGCCCAATGCTCTGTTCAGCTCCCTGGTGGCCTGGGAATTGGCCAATTTGTGGTCGAATGTCCGAAAATGGCCGATTTCCCTCCCATTTTGGCCATAACTCGGCCGAAACTGAACCAACCGATTCCGCCCAAATGCCATTTTGTAGGCCATTTAGAGCTCCATCCAATCACTTTTGGCTCTTCTAATTGGGCTCTCGCTTTCCAGTGAATGGCGTGCCAAACAACGTTTTGTTCTTCTCGCCGCCGGACAACGACAAGCAGCACCACTCTGCGTCGTCGTCTTCGGCCTCTTCCTCCTCGTCCATCTCCGAGCACCACCACAACGTGAAAGAGAACGCCACAATGAGCGCCTGCAACGGCGCCTCCAGCATGGACGTTGCGAGTCCGAATGCGGCTGACGAGGAGGAGGCGGCGGCGGAACAACAGCGCCTGCTCAGGTCCGGCGAGGAGCCGTGCTCGGAGGAGGACCTGGAGATCTTCGCCAAACTGTTCAAGCAGCGCCGCGTCAAACTCGGCTACACGCAGGCCGACGTGGGCCAACAGTTGGCCGAGCTGTGCGGCCAAGTCTTCTCCCAGACGACCATCTGCCGCTTCGAGGCACTCCAACTCTCCTACAAGAACATGTGCAAGCTGAAGCCGCTGCTGTCCAACTGGCTGGACCAGGCCGCCCAGCTGGGGCCCGAGGCGGGCGCAATGGGCGCTGGCGGCTGCTATTACGACGCCAAAGCGTGTGGCGGTGGCGGCGGAGGCGGAGGTGCTGCCAGCGGCGGAGGCTCCAGCGCCGCGTCGCGACGGCGCAAGAAGCGGACCTCGATTGAGGCGCACGCCAAGTCGCGGCTGGAACAGTTCTTCCAGCAGGTACAGCAAAAGGTAGCCCCTCCCCAGAGGGAGAACAGAAAGGCACACATTTGCGCTCGCCATCCACACAGGGCGTGAAGCCGAGCACGCAGGAGATCGGCGAGATTGCGGCCCAGATGGGCCTGGACAAGGAGGTGGTGCGCGTGTGGTTCTGCAACAGGCGCCAGAAGGAGAAGCGCATGACCCCGCAACAGCAGGTACACCACCATTCATTAGTCGTGTGTACTGCTCGAATTGGTATGGGAGAGAAGAATCCTCCCATGTGTACTGCTCGAACTTGATGCACAAAAAACAGTGTTGTTTCGGCGCCAATTTCGTCCCCATTTTCCAGCAAGCGGCCATCCTGGCACAGCATGAGCACGCCCTTCCGAGCCACCACCCACAGCAGCAACAGCAACAACAACAGTTCGCCATGATGGACCACCTGGGCAGTGTGGGCATGGCCGCCGTGGCGGCTTGTGCCGCCGCAGCTGCCTACACGGCCAACGGGGAACAGCAGCAGCAGCAGATGGTGAGCGGATTTGAGGAGCTGCACATCCACCACCAACTCCATCCCCAGCACCAACAGCAGCAGCAGCAACTGTTCTACGCGTGAACCCAAACGACGGGCGGGGGACGACCAAAGGAGACCACCGATTGGAGATATTATTTTCTTTCGTTTGCCTCGCAATCATCGATTTCGTTTGTGTATTTTTGTGTGTGCATTTTGTCCCAGTCCGTTGTTCGACAGCCAGTTTCTGTGATTTTCCGGTTCCCCACTCTCACTCAATTCGTGTTCCTTTCCCCCCACTCTTTGCGGCCAATTTCTCGCCAAATTGAATATTATCTATCAAATTTCTTGCGCAGCACATCCGTTTGATTTGCCAGTAAATTTTTATGCGCTACGATAACGCCTTTTTGCCCGGTTTGAATTTTTTGCCTCCCCCACAAGGGAGGGTCCAGTCATCGCTGTGCTGCGCCGCGTTTTTTGCGCTGCGCGGCCAAAGAATGGTTGGCGGTCGGCCGCTGTTGTGGGACAGACAGGCACCAAAAAAGGGGACGAACGGAGAAGAAGAGCGACAACTGCCCCAGCGATCGATTTGTGGTGTAAAAAAACAGTGTTAGCTCAAAATGCGTGTGTTGTTTTTTAACCCAAAAGAGAGAGAGAGAGAGTCCGATCACATTTGCAAAAAGTGCTCTGCCCAAAGGAATGGGGTTCGCCTTTTTCCTCCTTTGTCTCCCCCACTTCCATTCATTTCCGGCCAAGGGCCAACATTTCGGCGCACTTGGGGCGGCCACATCTTTTGTTTTGCGCTATCATAGCGCAAATCTCCTCTTTGTGGAGCACACCCAATTCAATTCGCGAACAAGACCAGAGAAACTATGGGCACTGGGACTGTGGGAATTGCAGTTTCTGGAGGCGAAAAGGCCAGCGAAGGGAAAGAGGGAAACGGGCGACCAATTATTGCGTTGTATGCCCCCCCCCTCTCTCTTCGCACCCCTCATCATCGTCGCTGTGCCCCGTTAATCCCGTCACATTATTCCCTCTCGGCCTTCGCCGCGAGAATGGGGCAGCATGATGACGGAGGGAAGAACGAGTGTTTTGCGCTGGGAATGGGAGAAGGGGATTTTGGCGTGGCGGCGAAGCGGCGCAAAAGGGCCGCCGAAAAGGGCGCGTCCAAAATGGCGGTGGTGCCGAACAGTGTCAAGAGCAGATTTGCTGCGCCCCATCCTCCAAAAGGGCCAACCGTTTCGGGAGGCAGCAGCAGCGAAGCCAAATCACACAAGGTCGTCCGTTTTTTGGGGCTTGTGCCGCCCCATTCACTTGGAAATACACAACTTTAGTTAGCACCAGTGTTGTGCCGGAACGCAACAATTCTTCGCGCCAATTTTGGGCATTTGGATGTGTGCATTTGCGCGCGCACAAAGTGACTCATGTGGATTCATGGGAATGTGTGACCTTGCACTTTTAATTTGAACGTCTCTACGGTACGCGAGTGGACGGACACAGGCGACAGGCCCACATTCCTTCGGTGGGAACGCAGCAGTGGGCGATTGTTGCGCTGTTCTGCTGCCACCGCTTCCTCCCCGAATTGTGCTGCGTTTCCGATGCCCATTTGGGGCATTTGATCGTCTGTCGGTCTCTCCGCCGTCGCGAGGTCGTCGCCGTCAGGAGGAAATTCAATTCGGGCATTTGGGCGCGGGAAATGGGCCCATTGAGTGTGCGTTCTTTCGCAATTTATATGTTGCGCAAAATGAGAACAAACAAATTGGCTTGAACACGCGCTTAGAAGATACAAAGTCAAATCAAAGAAAACGCATTAAATCGATCCATACGCATTTCTGTCTTCCCCCAATTCCACATTCTATGCGTGGCCCGCACTCTCGAACGACGCGTAGCGGACCGGCTCCGCCGCGGTGGTGGCCTGCTGGCGCACTTCCAGCTGCTCCAGCTCCCACTTGCGGTGCTGGAGGTGCGCAAAGCGCTTCTGCAGATTCTTCTCACGCTGCTCTTGCTCGCGCAACTGCAATCGGAATGCGAGTGGGGGGATAAAGAGGGACAAGCCCAATTAATGAATGAGTTGAGCAATTTGTGTGGGAATTTGGGGAATGGTCACACAGGGAAGGAGTCCCACACATCGCTTCTCTCTTCCCCTGCTACCACTAATCATTCCCACGGTCCCATTGAGAAGTGGCGAACACACTGAAGAACAGAGGCTGTGGTGTCCCGTGTTTTTGTCCCCCGCGAATAATCTCCCCTTCCGTCCGTCCCTTTCATGTTTCCGTGGTGTTCTGTTTTCTGCCCACCCACCTCCTCCGTGAGTGTGCCAGTCCTCTTCACGATGGCCCTCTGCTCGTTCTCCTCCAGCCGACGGAACGTCTTCAGCTCCAGCAACAGGCGGTCTCGCGCCTCGCCAATTTCGTCCAGTTTCGCCGACAGACCCGACTCGATGTTCTGCGGGGAAAGGGAATTGGGATTCAATGGGATCCATTCGTTCGCGATCAATCATCGCGCCCACTGCTCACCACGTATCCGGCCAGCTTCACCTTGACGCGCTTCTCCAGCTTGAGCACCTTCTGCGCCTGTTGCGTCATCCATCCGTACAGCAACTGCAAACAGCACACACATACAAATTTGCATTTCACCGCCAATTTTACGCGCATCCCCATCACCATTGCCCGATTCCCAGAGGGCAGAAGACTCTTCCCCCGGTCTCCTTCCTCTCCATTGCCTTGAAATTATTCATTGTTTGCCGCCGCCGAACCCCAACAAATTGGCCCCCGCCGCCGCATCATATTTTGCGTAATGCGACACTCAGCATCGAGGGCGAAAGGGCTCCCAAAGGGCAAAGGATGGGCGCCATTCTTCCGCCCAAGTGAACTCAATTAATTGGCACATGACTCTGCCACCATTTCCCGGTGCTTTGGGCCCCAAATGTGGCGCCGGGAAGCGAGGGAAAGGCGGCGGAAGTCAATGGGGAAAGGAAATTGTATTTCTGCCTTTGCCCATAAGTGTGTTTGCCCAATCTGGCCCAGCGGCCGCCAAAATTATTGGTTGCGGCAGGCAAACGGCGGAGGGGATAATCCCGGGAAGAAGTCTCGGGGAAGATGACCACAAATGGTGGTGGGGGCACATCTCTTGTATGTTAGAGAATAAAGGCACTTGCATTGAAGCGCTGCTGGAGCACTTCGATCTGGTCGCGCTTGTGCAGGTTCTGCAGACGCGTGAACCGGTTCTGGTGGCGGACCAGCTCGGAGGAGCAGTTGCCGATCACCTGCCACATCTGGGCGTCCAGCTGCAGCGCCGCCATGTCCTCCTCCTCGGCCACCTGCTGTGCCTCCGCCTCGATCAGCCGGCGTGCCGCCTCCATCTCTTGGCGCGAGTACAGTTTGGTCGGCTCCTTGCCCTCCACGTCCCACTCCATCAGCGCGTACATCTCCGCCTTGATCAGTTCGTCCGCCTGCAAACAACAACGGCACACATTTTGTGTTCAAACCAAAGTCCCAAGTCATTTTATTTGTCCAAAATACAAACCCAAGTCCCTAGTCTTTTGTCTAAAACATCCAATTGTCCCTTTCGTTCGCGCACCAAAAGCGATTGTCTTTGCAATGTGCCCTGGCACCATTCACATTCTGCTGCCCATTCATTCATTCCTTCGTCGTTCCACACACACAAACATTTATTTACGACCAAATCTGCTCCTCTCTCCCCCATTCACAATCCTGGCACACAACAGCAGCAGCAGAGCTTGTGACAGGACGAATGTGGTGGTGGAAACGACGAAGGGGAATCGAACGGAGAAGCGAGAACAATTGACCAGTCAAATGGGGGGAATGGGGTTGTGGGAGAGAACAATGAATGGCTCTGGGAGAGAGAAGATAGGTATGTGAGAATTGTGAATTGGATATTGCAAGGAATGGCGGAGAAAGAAAACGATGGATATAAATAAGCCCAAAAATGGTGCAAATCCAAATGCTTAAGGCAAAAGGAGAAACTGATGAATGTTAAAAGAAAAAACAATTTGTGCACCCAAACTCGAAGTAAGTCAAAAGCCAGGCTTAATTCTTGAATTCACATTTCCACTGTCCACAACTCAAACCATTAGCCACCACTTTCACTCATCAAATCCGACCTAAGCGTCGCCATTGGTCGGTCGGTCGCGTTGGTTGTTGGCTGGCGCTGAGAGCAACACACAAAATTATGCAAAACGCGCGCCTTCTTCTGCTTCCCAGGGTCCATCCTGGCTTTCCCTCGCTGCTCGGCGGCTGATGACTGGCACACACTCAGTCAGTCACCACAAACCGCGCACACGATGCGGCCAGCTGAGGTGGCGTCCATTTTTGGTGGCAAATAAATGCCAACGGTGATGACGAAGAGGCGATGCGACGACGACACATTTCAATCCGGCCAACTGGGGCACAGCACAATTGTGTGGACTGTGGACGATGGATTGGAGCAGCAGATGTGTGCCCGAAAAGAGCACATTCCCCTCTCTCTCTCTCTCTCTCTCTCTCTCTCTCTCCTTTCGCCGTCGCCAATGTGTCAATTGTCATCACACGAGTGTGTGCTCCAAGAGGGCCCCGCGAAAGACACTGTTTTCTTTGTGCCGGGGGATTAAACGGTCCCTCATCACTCACTCACTCAAACGGGAAGGGAACACAATTGAGAGTGGATTGGGGCCAAAAGGTCACATCACATCGAATTGTTGCACAAAGCACTCGAGGCCCAAAAAATGGACACATTTCCCATGAGCGAAAAAAATTAATAAAGGGGCGCAAACACAAAGCCGGACAGCCCCAGCCGATGACCATTCACAAAAAGTGGTGTTTGTGTTGTGCACAACAGCATTGGATCGAACGCGCATTTCCCAGTGCAAGCGGACAAAGGAATGGCGAATGGGGGAAAGGAGAAAGGGGAAGCGGAAAATGGGCCGAATGGTCAATTGGCTATTGAATTAGGTATTTTGGAAGTCAAATGCCGTGGAATGCCAATTAAAAATCACCCCTAAAAATAGCTTAGAGTGAGAATTGGATTTGGTGCGTGCCTTTTAATGGGTTTTGGCGCTTTTGCCCCTCCATTTTGTGTTGTGTTCTCCCCACCTTTGCCAACTCGCTGCTGGCGCCTCCGCGCTTTTTGTATTCAACGTTCAGCTTGGACGGGAGCGGCAGTTTGCGCTGGAATGCGCGCGTGCGCTTCTGCAGCGCCAGCTCTCGCTTCTTGGCCAACAGCGCTGCACGTCGCTCGTCCACGTCCGCAGCGTCCTCCACCCATTCCTTTGGGAAACGGGGTCAAATTGGAATTCGGAACAGGCCGTTTGGGCGACGGAGGCCTTTGACAAACTATAACTCGGTTAAGATTTAGGCTAAAAAATATGAGTCTGATGCCATTAGAAAGCCCAAAGTGTGCTCTATCCAATGGTAAAATCAATTGCTGGATATCCCAAAAATTGGCCAAGTTATGGCCAAATGTTTGAAAAAATTAAGGATTTTTTAAAGTTTTTGGCCATAGCTCGGCCCAAACTGAACCAATCAATTCCCTTCCAAATACAATTATGTAGAGCTTCCACAGCTCTATCCAATCACTTTTGGGTTCACTCTTTTAGATCCATTCCTTGGCCAAGTTATGGCTTCTCAAAGACACCCGCCGCCCAAACGACATACACCGATTGGAATTGGCATCAGCCAATGCGTTCGTTGTTGTCTGTTACCTGGTCCAGTTCTTCGCCCTCCTCGCCCTCTTCCTCCTCCACCGGAGTCAGCTCGAACTCGTTGCGCGGCTTCGGCAGCTGCATGAACTGCTTCTGCAGGTCCTTCTTGGAGAGACGTCCCTCGCCCGGGTTGATGTTCATCTGGTCGCGGAACGGCGTGCTGCTGGCCATGCTGGACGCGCCGCCGGGCGTTTCCGCACCACTGGCGGAAATCAGCGAGCGCTGTGTGCCCGGAGTCTCTGAAAAGGCAGTGCTTTGTTTCATTTGACTCGTGAAATGCTATTACATTTCCAAAAAAGTGCAAATGGATATAAAATCAATGATCAGATTGGCCTCCAATTAGCCTCGCTAGCCCCTACCCCCGCCATCTTGACATGTCATAACTTTTTTGATTTTAAAACTTAAATTTCACATTGCAATTTTACTACGGTTTTGTCAACTTTGACATGTCATAACTCGGCAAACGCGTTGCCGGGTCTAGTAATCTTGACTTACACCGAAAACTTAAGCTTATAGCCTGGCTTAAGATTCGCCTAGTAGCCCAAGCCTAACGTCCAAACCTAACATCTAATCAAGTATGTCGGCAGAAAAAATGACGTCCGTTAAAAACTGATTTGCATACCTAGGTATTTGCACGTTTATAGAAACGCGTCTAAGTCCGGAAAAAGCACTCACGTTCGCCCACATTCTTCGGCGTGGCCGCCACCGCGGAGAGCACAGTGTTCGGAGTGGCGACCGGCTGACGAGCGCTGCCGGGCGCGCTGAAGTCGAGTGTGTGCAGCGGAGTGTTCAGTCCGCCCTTGAGCGGGGTCTCCACATTCGTCAGGGCCAACAAGTCGTCCGCAGCCTGAAAAAACCCGCATAATAAACTTTAGAATCAGAACGCTTTGAATTGAATTGATATGTGAATAGGGTAATAGGGAAAAGAAATTGCATAATGGAAGAGCTTGTAGAACATGAATATGCATTAAAAATCGAAAGCAACAGTCAATTCGGGCAAAACGTGGGTTCAATTCCCGCATATCCCCTTCCACAAACTAACTCATAAGCCAAGACAAGCTTACTTTTGAGATGTGAAATAAATCAAAGGTGACTAACTGGGTTGATGCCGCCCTTTGTCGTTGTAGCGGTTAACCCACAAATTTTTTTTAAAATAATGATAAGCATTCTGCCACCGATTCGAATAGCATTTTGCATGCACAATCGATGGATGGAGACAAAGAAACACCTCCTGTTCTTCCCAGCTCTTCAAAGTCCCCACATTTATTGGACAAACGAGAATATTGTTTTTCATGGGATATGACTGGGGGATATGTAATTGTTCATTTCTTACCCTGGCAACAGTGTCAATTGCGCCGGCCGGGGTGCGCTGTGTGCGCGCAGACATGGCATTCACGCGCGCCGACTCGTTGTAGTCATGCAGCAGAGTGCTAAAAATCAATTCGAAAATGTGTGTTGCAAAATCAAAACTATTGTATAACCTGGTCGGATTGTCGTCGACCAGCTCCCGCACTGAGTCCGACGCGTGTCCAATTTTGATGATGTCTTCGAGTTCCTTGTCCGAAATTTGCGGCTCCGGCAGAAGCAGTTTGCTGCGCTTCTTTTCCTGCTTTTCCGAGAAAATGGACTGGGGCGCGTCTTCTTGCCTGGAAATTGTGGGAACACATCACTCAATCAATTACCAATATAGGTGCCTAATTCAGGTAGGGGTTCGATCTGTCCTTATTTCTAAGACCTGTCCTTATTTTAGGCCTTTATTTGTCAAAAATTCGCTATTTTTAAAGCCTCTCCATATCTGTATCAAATGTTTTAGTGTTGGACGGGGCTTTTCTCCTCTGTGCTCGGCCCAGTGGACCGACACACGAAACACGCTCTCAGTTGAAAGGTAAAGAGCCCCATGCCCAAGTGAAAGTGAATTATGATACGAAATGTCCTTATTTTGAAATTTTTCGATCGAACCCCTGGCCTAATTGCTCAAAGTGCGCAACCCACTTTCGCTTTCGGAGCTTGTCCTTGTCCTTGCGGCGCTCGTCTCGCTCCTCCCAGTCCCTCCGTCGGTCCTGGATCATCGTCTTCTGCTCCTTGGTGAACTTGTCCTCGCCGGGGTCGTGGAATCCGGCGGGCACTTGCTTCTCGAACGGGATCTCGGCGTTGTAGTCCAACAGGCGGTGCTTGCGCATTTTGTAGGCCCAGCCTGAGCCGATCATGATGCCCGCTGCGCGCAACTCGCGTCGCTTCTGCAGCGACGCCAGACGACGTGCCTCGCCCAATTGCTTCTCACGCGCCTTTCGCTTCGCCTTCTTTCCCTGAGTGTTCGCCAAACGGGCTCGCGCCTCTGACAGCATTTCGAGTTCTAAACGAAAGTGTTCAAAGTTCTATCTATTTCCATTGGTACCATCTTCGTCCATGTCGATCGGATCGGGACGTGCTGGCTTCGTCTCCGGCGTTGGGTCCACGTCTCCCGGTTTCAGCTTCTTGGCCTCCTTCATCGTGTCCGCCTCGTCGAGGCCCTCCGCGCGTCGTTGTGCTTCGTCCAACAAATGCTCATATCTGGATGGGAATATATCCGTAACACATTCGCTTAATTGCGGGAAAACCTTTCCAAACATTGCGCCGCTGTACGTCCAACAATGGGTGCAATTGTGCGCCATTGGGTGGGCATGATCTTGGCCAGGTGCAGCAATTTCTCGTCCTCCTCGCGGGACCA
>VAHH01000973.1:0-16823 GCA_013357305.1 Radopholus similis | reverse complement strand
TTATGACTGTGACGTGACTTTGGTGACATCGATTTCCCAAATGTCACTGTCACTTTAGCGAAAAGTGATGTGACTCAAACACTGAAATGGATTATGTTTTATGTATTTGGACGACAAAATTTATGTTCTGACGAAAAGCCAAAACATTTCATTCTAATAAATAATAATTGTGACTTTCAAACAAAAAAAGCGCTAAAATAGGTAATATAAAAATTAAAAAATTAAATTCGAATTGGCTTATTGCTTAGAAACTTTTAATCTTTGATTTGTAAAATTTTAAAGTAAATTCCAAATCCCCATTAAAGTTTGTGCCAAAATATTTTCATTTTTTAAAGTATAAATTTATAAATTCCCAGCCTTTGGCCATCGGATGTTCGGGCGCCATTTGGGCGAGTCGTTTTGTGGCGGCCATTGCTCTCTCCCGATTGCCCATTTTGTGGAGGGCAAACGCAAAATAGGGCAGAATTTGGGACTCTAACTGAGCGCTTGGCTTCCGCCCCAGTGCTTCTTGCGTCCATTCCAGGGCGAGAAAGTGGTCCTTCAATTGAATTGAATCGAATTTGAAATGTGTTTATGTTTTTCATTTTATTTTAATTATTCAGTTCAAATTTAAAATTCGTAATTGACCTCTTCATCGTGGGCCACTCTGCCCAATTCGATGCAGTCATGAGCGCTGAGCACCCTTCCCGCAGTCTCGCCATCCACAGTGCCGTTCGCCAAGTCGCCGGTTTTTAGGCGAAAAGTGTCCTAAAAATGGTAATGTAAAATTAAAAAAAATGAGTTTTAAATTGATTTGCAAAATAAAAATTTAAATTTAAATAATAATGATTTCCTGCAAACGCAAAAGTGCCACTGCCGCCTCCTCAAATTCCTGTTCATCCGGAAATTCGACCTGAAAAACAAAAAACTGTTTTAAAAATTTACAAATTTCTAAAAATAGTTTACCACATTTTCCTCGCGTTTCACCGCTATCCGAATTATCGTCTCGGCGCTAAAATTCAATTCCATCAAACGGCGAATTTTGTGCCAATCTTTGGCCGCCCTTCGAACCAACAAGTAGGCATTGATCGGGTTCTGTGGGAATTGATGGGAGGCAGATGATAAAAATAAAAGATTAAAAATAAAAAATTAGAATTCAAATTAAAATTCTCAATTTTAAATATATTCTAACGATGATCAAAATGATTTTTACATCAAGGGCACTGTCTATTGCGTCAACTTGGTTGTGCTGTTGTTGTGCCATTTGGATGCTGGAGAAGCCGTTCATTGTGTCCACGTACTTCTTCGCAAATCTGAAATGGATCTGGTCCCAAAAGTGAGATTGGATAGAGCCAAGGAAACTCTACAAAATGGCATTTGGGTTGGAATCGATTGGTTCGGTTCGGACCGAGTTATGGCCATAAGACTCCAAAAATCCCTGATTTTTTTCAAACATTTGGCCACAACTTGGCCAATTCATGGGCTACCCGATGACTGATTATACTTTATCTCTGGATAGAGCATACTTTGGGTTTTCCAATGGATATTATTCCTATTTTTAGTTTAATTATTAGCTGAGTTATGGTTTATCAAAGGCCTCCGTCGCCCAAATGATCTGCTCCCGCAGTGGAGACTGGCACTGACCGTTTGAGCGCTTCCAGACGCACTCTCTCCTGCCCAATTCCATGCTCCAGTTGAGGCACAGTGTGTCTCATCTCTGCTCCCAGCAAACACTCCAAATGGGCCAGTGAAGTAAACGCGCCTTTGGAAGCGCCATTGACGGCGCCGATCTCAGCCAGCAGCAGAAGGGGAACAACGGTCATGCAAAGGGCAAAATGGAGTCGGCACGCATCCATCATACTCCGGCACAGCGGACGAGAATGTGTTTCTGAAGGGATTATTTGAGTGCAAGACCAGCGGACAGAAAATTGGGCGAAACTTTGGCCGTTTGGTCCATTGAGTTTGGGAGTTTGGGCGACGGCAGTTTTGATAAATGATAGGCCATAACTCGGTCAAGGCTTAAACTAAAAATTTGATTCTGATGCCGTTGGAAGCCCAAAGTGGCTGCTTACTCTATCTACTAATGACCAATTCAGCTTTTGACTTCCAAAATTTAATTCTGTAGAGCTTCTGCAGATTTATTCACTCTTTTGGAGTTTGGGATTTCTCTTCTAGTTCTCTATTCCTTGCCATATTATGGCTTGCTAAAGTCTCCACCGTCCAAACAACATGACCGGGGATAATTGGATCCACTTTGATTCGTTTCTGCGGAAAACAATTCTAATAAAAAGAGCTTAAGTTTGAGCACACACATTTGTGAATTTGAAATGCGTCGATTCCCCAAACAGCCGGCATAATGGATTTTGAAAATTGGTGGTAGTTCTGCATTTTAGACAGCACATTAAAATGTCCAAATGGATTTTTAACGTAGAATAAAATTTGTTATGGATTTTTTTTTATTATGGTGTGCAAAAAAAGAACACAACCAAAGTCATTTTACGATTCGAATTGCAAAGAATGGGTCATCTTGTCATCTATAAGTGTGACACCAATTTGGATTCCCCGAAGGTGATCGCGCCATAGCCCCAGAGATATGCAAAACGCGAATGTGCACGACGAATACATAGTAAAATTGGACTGATATATTGGTGAATGGGTCAATTACTCGCCACCAATTGCTCGCGGGCCATGTATTTTCTCTTCAATTCACTTGCGGCCCCACTTTAGGCTTCAGTCTCTTTGTAATGTTGGTGAAGAATCCAACGGTACCAGAATCTTGGCAATCCGACCAATCTGAACAAAGTTTTAGGGCCCGCGAGCAATTGGCGGCGAGCAATTGACCTCAACTCGATATATTGTGTCGGATCATTCTTGTTGACGCAATGGATGCTAAAATTCTCTGTCCGACACTCGACATTTGGGCGTGGAAAATTGGCAATGGGTAACTCTTAAAAGGTACCTTTTATTCCCATTCCTCAATCAGTCACAATTTCCATAATCAAAAAGTGCCCAATTTAAAAGGCGTGAATAGGCCTGAATAGTGATTAATGTTTTTTTCAGTCGCTTTGAAAGAAAATTCCATTGAGATTCGTTTGCACGCTGAAATGTCTGTGTTTAATCCATTCACTTTGGACTCGGGAATTGACCGATTTTGGGGGATTTTAAGTTTTAAATATTTCTAATGTTTTGAAAGAGACTCAATGCTTTCCCTCCGAGGCCAAAATAATACGAAAAATACGAAATTCACATATGTAGAACTCTGATGTTTGATCGAGATATTTTATATATTGTTTTTCTACTCTTTCGAGTCCACTGGTTGGGGCCATCCTCTAGCTCTGTGCGCTTAGTCCCAATCCAATAGAGTACTCTCCAGAATAGAATATTCAATATTTCACTCGCAGAGTCAAACAAAGAAAAGGCGAGAAAAAGATTGCGTGAAAACGAGAGCCATTTACAAGCTCACAAAATTAAAGGCCGGCGTCTATAAATTCACGCAGAATTGAGTGCAAATTGAACAGCACAGTGCCGTTTTTTCAGTTGCACCTGAATTCAATTCATTTGAAATGAAGCCCTTTAATTTGTTGCTCTTGTTCGCCTCTCTGCATTTGGGCACTGCATTCCTCACACAGGAAGAACAAAAGGAACTTGGGAGCCAAATGGCCGCCAACTGGAAGTTCCAAACGGCCATCAAGGCCCAGCTCATCATCGACAGGTGGCCACTGGACAGACCTTTTTGGATTTGAATCTTGCGAAATCTCACTTTTAGAGCCACTGTTCTGGCACTCAATCGACTCGACGAGTAAGTGTCATTTTTGCATTCAGACGACCGGCACAATGGCCTGATTAGCCCAGATCATGAGATCAATTTTTTCTGGGCTGATTATTAAGTCTGGCAATAATAATAAAAATTAGTTATCTGATAATATAATCTAAGTTTGGTCTAATTGGACCGCTATTGGTCTGATTAGATTCGGATAAAACCCATATGTCTGGTTCCCGCGATTCATTCGCATTGATCTGATTAGACATCGATCCGAAGAGCCGACACTTGAAAATGTTTCTTGCCCTTCGCTTATATTATAAACACACGTTTCAGTCCATTTTTCGCGTTCAAAGACCCAAACGTGGTGATAGCGGAAGCGCCGAAAGTGTTTGCCGTGGCAATCAAATGGTTCAAGGGCCAAGTGAAGAAATATCAGGCAAAAAGGGAAGAAGACAAGACCAAAGAATTGGCACAGATCAAACACAAGGCGGAACAGCAAAAAAGAGACTTGGACGCAAAATGGTTGGTGTTGAAAAAGGCAGACAAAATGCAGGCCATCGATGAGGAAACGGAGAAGCAAATGCGCCGTTATAAGCCCTCAGAGTTTTATGGTGAGGCTAATTTTAAGCGCTCACAGAAGTTCAATTAAAACGTGTATTCAGAATTTAGGGGAATTCAATTTTCAGTTTGTGTTATTGTGATCCAATTGATCAGCACTGATCATGATGGCCAAAATAAATCGATTGGCCCAAAAATATAAAAAAGTTGGCGTCTAAGGCACAGTACTAATGTTCTCGAGAATGATCACACTTTGATCATTCAAGATCACCAACAGTTGAAATTGGGTCAAATGTTGATCAGTGATCGATCGTTCAAATCAGCAATTATCAGTCTTTGGACAAGTCCAGAACAGCACACAATGGGCAGCCCTAGTTCACCCCGTCTTTGGATTTCACGTCAATTTTTAATGTTCAATTCCAGAACACATGATTGCCGTGGACAAAGAGTGCATTGGCGAATTGGAGAAACTCACGGAATGGGCGAAAGAGCTGAGTCCCCAGGGCATTGACCTGGAGCGAGAGCTGGGCCAATGGGTGAGGGCAAAGGCCCAGCACAAGTTCGTTTTGTACGCGGCGAAGCAGTACGGCATTGAATTGGCGCAGAAACCCGAGGGCTATCTGTACACTGGCGACGATCTGTCTAAGGCGCTGGCAAAGGCGGGTGACTACAAAAGGTTCTTTGGAGGGCAAATGACGTTTTGAAAACTCATCCATGTTTCGGGCACTAATGGACCTGTTTTTGGGCATTCGATTTGGGCTTTACCATTTGTGATTTGTGTGACAGTTTTTTTTTGCACGGGGCATAAACAAGGCATTGGGAAATCTCCATCAAAATCATTCGCACATTCTTTCGGTCAAATTGGTCCGCTTCACGAATTCAAATTGTAAAAATAAGCTGAAGGAAAAGACCGGAAGGTCGATCGAATGGAAGATTTATCCAATATGAATGTTTGGCGTTCCCCATTAAGAATACTGAGCAAAATCTGGTCACCAAAATTATTTTTGAACGCAAATATATTTACGAAAAATAGTGCATTTTGCGTCAATGCTCGGTCACCCAATAGAAAAGCGTTGTCAATTCGCTGTGTACTATGTGTACGTAGTATTTATATTTGGATTCGTTTCGATCTCGAGGTTGCAGGTCTGACATCATCATTCATCATAATTTCGGATTTGAAAGACACAGCATCACCTGGATATTTGGTAGAAGTAGAAAAATGACGAGATTTGGCTTCAAAACATCCAAATTTTCATCGTATTCATACTATCAAAATAATGTCTATAATGATTAATGATTTCCCGAATGTTCAAAAATGCAATAAAAAAATAGTCGAGGTGCAGCAGTAAAGGCATAAAAGCGATGCATTCAATTCGCCGCAACCAGTTGGCCAATGTGGAAGTCATTTCAGATCACCTGATCTGGCCTAAATGGGTTTTGCGAAAGCTCCCCTGATCCTGGCGGGTGGATCCCCCAGGTTGCCTGATGCCAATAAGGTGCGCCATGGGCTCACAAGTGCGCGACCCGGTGAAGTCAGTCGGAATTCCTATAAATAATGCGTCCAGAATTGGCTGAACATCACCGCAAAGCCCTTTCCGAAATGCGCTATTTTCCACTCATTTCGCTGTTCCTGTTCTTTTGCCTTCAAGAACGCTAACGAAAAAGTCGCGGAAGCGCCGAAACTGTTTGCCCTGGGAATAGAGTGGCACCAAAAGAAGGTGGAGAAGTACGAATCAAAAGACCAGCGTTTGGTCGCAGTGCACGAGGCATGCATAGAGAATTTGGACAAATCCCAACTGCTGCTGAAGGGGCGCACTTTCTCGGTGCGCCCATTGCCCCAGCGGATTTCGCCATCCCACTGTCTCGCACCACTTTCTTTCTCTCTGTTGGCTTGTTGCTTCATTGTGAAATCGCCAATACAGAATGCAGTGAACAATGCTTCAATCTTCAATGGGCATTGGGTAGCCCAACTGGCACAGGGGCAGCGTTGCTTTGCCAAGCCTGTGGTGTTGTCCCGGGAGCGGATTTTTTACGGGAATTAAAAAAACCAAAAAATAGAAAAAAAACCAAAAGAACAAACAAATCTCGATTGCAATTATAGCCTAATTACTTTTTAGTTTTTAGCACCCTGTCTGCACAAATGGATACTACAACTAGTATTGTTCCCCTTGAGCCCTTCCAATCAGTGCAGATCATTCGGGATTCCAAATGACACAGTGGCCACTCTCTGTCGGCCAACAGTGTCGTCTTTTTTCGACTCCGCCATTTGGGCCTTTGGCACAGGGAAGGCCACCACTGGTTTGGCCGTTGCATTAGTGGTCTTCACACAGAGCAGAGTGCGCCGAAAGGGCTTGACCGCCACCAAGGTCACCAAAGGGTTGAACACGGCAGCCAGTGCATCGGGACGATGGACAACAGTTCGAAGACTTGGAACGGCAAGGAGCTGCTGACGCTGGACGGGAAGCAAATGACGACGGTCAACAATGAAATGTCGACGGCGCAAAGCAGGCCGGGCGTTATCGCCTGAAATTTGGGCAATCGAGATTTGAAAAATGGAAGCGAAAAATATTTTAATGATAAAAAGCACAACATTTAAATTCAAATTGCAATTAAACTTAAGCTCACAAATTAGTTTTAAATGTGTACACTATCCAACAATGTCAGTGGCTCTCTCTCCCTTTTGTTGGATTTTTTCATTTCATTTCATTTATTCAAACAACTAAGGACGTATAAAACATCACTGACAAGTTGCAGTAAATCAGTACAAAAAATTTAGTTGGGAAATATCGATGATACGGAAGTGTCTGATTTCAAAAGAATTATAAGTTGGTGTTTAAAGGCATTTGTTGTATTGAGCGATACAATATTTGACGGGAGTTTATTCCAATCAGATTGAGCGTCAGCTGTCTGTTCATCTCCTTGTGAGCTGGGTTCAGCTTCGAGTTTTCGCGCACGATTTCACCACCAAGTAACCGCAAACCGAGATCAGGGTGTAGCAGACAATTTGCGTCAGGATAATGAATCCAGTATTGGCTATGAAGAGCACGTCAGTCGGAAAAATGGGAATTTGCGAATGTAAAATTGAATGACCGTCATGGCTTTACCGATTGCGAAATGAAAGCCAAATAAATGGGGTCTCCAAGCAGGTTGGCCGCCTTTGAGCCCGACGCAATTTCATTTTCGGGGGTTGGCATTCCACACAATTTGTACGCGTATAAAGTGGCCAATTCAACAGAGGCGGGCACACAAAGCATAGCCAGATATTGGGGCATCGAAATGTGCGCGCCTTTGGCCAGCACCAGATAGCGGTAGAGGAACGGCCAGGCCATAGATGGAGAAGAAATAGAAGAACACGAAGCTCATTTCCAAGAAGAAGCGCAGAAATGGCGGATCAATGTGCTCGAGAAGAGCACCGTTTAAGGAGATGAACACCCATCCGTCGGCCATGAACACGATCTGCAAGTGCCCAAATGGCCAAATGATCTACTAATCATGAGTTGGCACCAGCTGAGTGAGTTCCGCGAAAATGGCCAACGCAATGTCGACCAGGATGGTCTGGATGAGGATGCGGCTGTACACCCGCATCTCCTTGGGCGCCCTCTTCAGCACCAGCCACAACAGCACCAAATTCAGGAACAGTGCCAGCACAGCAGAAAACAGAGAGTTCACAGAGTAAACGGTGCGGACGTCCATTTTGGTGAGGGAAATGAGTAATGGGCAAAATTATTTGATGCAAATAGCCTTTTGGTTTATGACTTCAAGCTCACGCGTTTTCACCACCTTTCACTTGGCGCAAACATCACCAAATTGAAACCCGCATTTTTGTTAAATGCCATCATTCAGACGGAATGTGAGTAAAACATTGGGGAGTCGGTTTGCGCAAATGGCAAGGTTTTTCATGATTTGACAGCCAATGCAGGTGCTCTTTTAAATTTCAGCTGCCATTTTGGATTGGCCATTCCTTTTCCCTAATACCGATGTCTTAGGTCGAAGAGCCAACGAAAAGCACCTTTTCTCTTTGCGCTCTTTCTTCTGTTGTTGACCAACTGCTGACTCTTTTATGGAAATGCGAGGGCGTTTGGCCGTAGTTGGATGCCCTCCATTTCTGTGTATAAAATAATAAAATTAGTAATGTTCAAAAATAAAACATTTACGTTTGGGTAATAATTGATAATTGATAAGTGATAAACAGCTATTCAGCATTAGCATGGTTCAAATTTTCGATTTGATAAATTGACTGAATCTTTTTATCAAAATTGCTATATAACGGTTGCTCAATAAAAAAAAATCCCAGTTATTTGGTAATCAAATTTCATGTCCTCGGTTGGAGTTTTTCGCCAGTCAATTCATTGTCCAAAGTGAATTCATTCACCGATATGGGCAATTGCAGACGCGCAACAAATCGGCGCTTACTCTTTGCGCGGGTGAATTCCTTTAGCAATGAAAATATGAAATAGAATGGAAAATGCAGAAAATTACAACTGACCTTTTTCACTTCGTCCAGAAATGGAGTTGCTTCAGTCATTCCGGGATCCCAAATATAGAGGTACTTTTCCCAATGGGCATTGGTGGTGTTGTTGTTTGGGTTGGTGAGCCAATGGACCAATTTCGACACATCGATGTGGACAGATGAGTACCGTGGCCAGTAGATTTCCAACTTGTTGTATTTGCCCAATGCCTCATCTACCGCCGTAGATTTGAATTGTTCGGGAGTGAGTCCAATTGAGTAGATTATGTCGTTGTGTGCGTTCAGGAAGCGCATAAAAGACTCGCTTGGTTTGGGCGAAGAGCCGTAATACAAATGAATTGGCTGCAGCAGTGGTGCAATGTCCCAATCCGATTCATTGTTCGGGGAACGGATTCAATTCCTCGATATTCTTGTGACGCAATTGGAGTTTCTCTCCAGTCAATTCATTGCAAAAAGTGAAATCGGCCAATGAATCGCGCAATCTCAGACGCACAACAAATTGGCACTTATTCTTTGTGTGGGCGAAATCCTTGAAGAAACAATAAACTATATTAATGAAAAATGCAGAATTGCAACTAACCTTTCTTATTTCGTCCAGGAATGAAGTTGCATCAGTCATTCCGGGGCCCCAAAGATCGAGGTACTTTTTCGGCTGGCCACTGTTGATGGATAGCCACCAATTTGGGCACATTGACAGAGACAGAGAAGAACTCTGAGCAGTAGATTCCCAACTTGTTGAATTTGCCCAATGCTCCATCGATTGCTGTCGAATTGAATTGTTCGGGTTTAAATCCAATTGAGTCAATACAGGCGCTCAGAGCGTCCAAGAAGCGCATCAAATGTTCGATTTCTTGATTGACCTGTAAAACAAAAACAAGAAATGGTCACCACCACAATTGGGTTGTCTCGTTGTTATGGGCCATTCCATCAAACAGAATCTCGATATTTTCTTTGGCGTTCAATCTTGTCTTGAGAAAAGCGATTGCATCTTGATAGATCAACTGGATTCAAATACCGGGTAATGTCAGAGTTGATGGGCCATAACTCTGTTCCGCAAATTTCATCTCCCCATTCATAGCGTTAAATTTGACACTGAGTTGTGGCCCAAAATTCCGCCAAACAGGCACTACTACTCACGTTGAAGCATTGTCGGATAAATTGCGCGGCGGCGGCATGGGCGGCTGGTAGCGCGAAATGCCGTATTGCACGTCTTCATGGCGTTCCCCCAGCGGCGGCACTTTGGCCCTGTTGGCGACGGACGAGGCCAGTGCCAAAATGGTGGCGAACAGCAGCAGTGAGGCCAACGGGAAAATGGTTGTTGCACGCAACAGACGCGCAGCATTTTGTGCTAAAAATGGCTGAAAAATGCTTGAATGCAATTGTCAAATTTGCATTCGGGGAAAATGTCAAAAAATGGTTTCCAAAATTTTTGGTAATTTTACAAAGCCTCGATAAAAAATTGATGAAAAGGGTGCCCGTTGTGGCGAGAATGAAAATTGTTGATCTTGGTTCAGAGAAGACTTGCATTCCACCTATTACCGTAAATCCTCTAATAGAACGGCCCTCTAGAGGCAGGTTGAAAAATAGAACGGCCGGCCGTTCAATTAGAGTTACGGTATCTTAGATCTCTGTTTCTGACTCGTCTATCAAAAGAAGGGCAACTTAATGGAATCTTCAGTTGCTGTCGGCAATGTGGTGACCTGCTGGTAACCCAAGACTCAAACTGCGGCTCTCATAAAATAAAGTCATAGGTATAAGTCATGTTGACAACGAGTTCACGACCAATGACAGGGCAAGAGATTGGGAACAAAGAAAACGAACATTCAGAACATTCATTTTTTATCTCTTCTGCCTAATCCATTTCTGAACACAGATATTATGGATAACAATTCTATCCAAACTAAGTCTAACAATCGTTGGATGTGCAATGAATTGGTCCATGAATTGTGTCTCGAAATTCCAACGGCCAAAACTTCGGATTCGATTCTGCTGACTGCACACAACATGTACACATATTTGGCTCCTGGATTTAGCAAAAAGGTTAAAGTTGATTTTGAAATTTTATTTTTGAATATCCAGTTGATTTATCGAGATGCACTTGTCTTCCTCAAAGCAAAGTTGAACGCCAAAGAAAATGTTCATATTCGGATTGATGGAATGGCCCGAAATAAAGAGAGCGGACCAATTGTGGTGGTGGGTTGTTGAGCTAAAAGTGCCAATTCTTGTTTTGTTTTAAAGATCAATCAAAAGCAGTGGAAAGAAGTGGACAAATGGGTTGACAAGGAAAATACCAATTTCGAATTGGAGACCAATAAATTTCACGTCCAGATTAGAAGTCGTTACTATGTGGTAGGTAAATGAATGTCTATAATTTGTTTAATAATCTGACATTTAGACCGGAAGAGTGACATGTTGGATATACGATAAGGATTATCAATTCATGATTGCCCATTTGCAATACTTTTTGCGCATAATTGCACCTCTTCTCCAGCAAATTCAATTGCGTTTGGGCTACAACTTAATGCGCATTCTTATCAAGATTCCTATCGAAGTGCTTGTTCACTTCTTGGACACACAGAGCGACTGGATTGATTCGATTGGACTTTTTGACAATTATTTCCGTCATCCGATCTACGGGGCATTCAAGAAATACAACAGACTGGAGATTTATGACGCAATAAGTCCAGTCAATGTGCCAAAATTGATTCATTGGCTCACCAGCAACAATGGCCAAACGAAGAAGTGCCTCTTTCTCGAACAGGACTGCTTTAATAACGGACTAGCTCTGTTGATGGACGAACTCAAAAAGGTCTTTAAATTTTGCTACAAATCCTTGGGTTTTCATACTTAATATTTCTTCATTTTTAAGGATTTCTCCTGCGCAACAACAAGCAAGAGTCGATTTGTTGTGCGTCTGGAATTGCGCCAGCCAATGGATGAATTCACTTTGTGCAATGAATTGACTGGGGAAAAGCTCCAATTGCGCCGCAAAGATATCGAGGACAGGTGCTATACAAAGTACATCCACGCATTGAGTCGTTCCCCGAACAACGAATTGGACGACAGCGAGATTGATTTCGCGGAATTGAATACTTTGGCAGAAATTTATTTGCACTGAAACGGCACTTTTGATCCTTCAAGATTGGACAATTAAAGTGCTAGGGTTCAATCGAGATTACCCTGGGGTTCAACATTTATTTGGATACATAAATTTGACCAAAACAATATGGCAATGGGGGGGGGGCTGATGGGGAGCCCGCTAATGGGGTGGGCGTCGATGTGGTCGACTTGAACTGTTGGTCCAGCTTCCAGGTTCTGGATCAGCTGCTGCAATGGGTGACTGCCAATGGGGCGAGGAACCGTTATAGTATTTTACATTCAACCACCTTCGGCGCCTTGTCCTCCGACTGGGTACCAATTGTCCGGAGTGAACTGGTTGCGCAGCGTGGGGGCGTCGATTGCGCCTCGGTCTGGTTGAAGCACACAAAGCACGCGGATGATCGATTTGGCCCAATGTTTATAAATTTTAATTTCCGTGCATCGTCGCGAGCCCCATTCACAACAGTTGTGATCCAAGTGCATTGAGAGGAATGTGCGGATGTGATTCGCCTTGACGCCGAGCACGTGGGGCCAAGCACTCGGATACGGGCCTGCCGTTGCGGGCCAGCCGTAGGCAGAATCTGCGGTGCAAATTGGCCCCTAAGTGAAGTGCTGGCGTGCACAAAACAGTGCCTGGGAAGGATTGGATTCGGACAGATAAAATATAAATGGGTGTGTGTGGAGATGGGTACATTGTGCTTCATTGTTCTAAAATATTTACAAATCAATCAGATGATCGGTCTTTCATAAAGCTAGACACATAAATTTGTTTGCACTAATTACCGAATACGCAGGCTAAATGTCTTGGATGTAGGTATAATAAAAATCATAAGGAAATCAAGGGATTTTAAGGCCCTTTTCGGAGAGCAATATTGAGCGTTGGCTTTGAAATGAATTGGTCTATGAATTGTGTCTCGAAATTCCAACGGCCAGAACATCGGATCGGAATAATAAGACCAATTGTTCCGCTTTATATTTATACGGAATCAGAGTGAAATCGTTGTTATTCTGTCGGGGTCAAATTCCTCGAAATCGCCCTCAATATTGTCCATTTCGCTGTTCGGGGAACGTTTCAATGCGTGGATGTATCGCCCGTCTCCAATATTTTTGTGGCGCAATTGGAGTTTTTCCCCGGTCAATTCATTGCACAGTGTGAATTCTTCCAACGATGCGGGCAATTTCAGACGCACAATAAATCGGCGCTTGCTTGATGCACATGTGAATTCCTTAAAAATAATTGAAATATTGTGAAAACCCAAGGAACACAAGTTATGTGGGTACTTGTGGGTTATGCGACCCCTCCTCAGAATTCGCTGATTTTCGCGTATATGGGGTAATTTTGGACGCTGATCATAAATCTGACATTTATTTGTCATGGTGCCCCTCATCTTAACAAGATATTGCCGACTTTTGTCATACAAGTGCCGACCCCACCAAATTGATTAAAAATGACGTATACCAATACAAATTATAGCTCATTCGACGCGTCTCGACGAGCTGAGTTGAATGGTACCAAAATCTTGGCGGTCCGACCAATCTGGACAAAGTTATGACGTGTCAAACTTTGGTCGGAGATCGGTGGGGGACAACAACAGGGAGAACGGCAATCAATACCCCCCGACAAACGGCAGTAATTGGGTATTACCAAATCGATAAAGCAAAATCTATGGTTTTAAAAATATTAAATACCCAATTACTGCCGTTTGTCGGGGGGTATTGATTGCCGTTCTCCCTGTTGTTGTCCCCCACCGATCTCCGACCAAAGTTTGACATGCCATAACTTTGTCCAGAATGGTCGAATCGGCCTAATTCTGGTACCATTCGACTCAGCTCGCCGAGAAGCGTCGAATGAGCTATAATTTGTCGATTTTAAATTTTTGACCCGAAATCCCAAAAGGGTCCCCCCTGTGGTTTTTGCCAATTTTGACATGCCATAACTTTGTCCAGATTGGTCGGATCGGCAAACTGACCTTAGATTCGTGTTTAGCGCCACAAAATACCCCATATATGTGAAAATCAGCGAATTCTGAGGGGGGGTCGCATAACCCACAAGTACCGTTATGTGTGCAAAATAAAGACCTTTTTGACTTCGTCAACCAAAAGAGCCAGTCCTTCATCAAGACAGTCCTGTCTGAGAAAAAGGTGCTTCTTCGGCTGACCATTGCTGTAGTTGTTGGTGAGCCAGTGAATCAATTTCGGCACATTTACTGGACTTATTGCTCCATCAATTTTCAACTTGTTGTATTTGCTCAACGTCCCACAGATGAGTTCCGAATTGAAATGATCACCACAAAGTCCAATCGAATCAATTTTATCCCTCTGAGTGTTCATGAAACGGACGACCAGCTTCTCGATGGGAATGATTGATGAGTACAAGAACAATCGAATCGGCTGGATCAGTGGCGCGATTAAGCGCAAAAAGTAGAACAAATGGCTAAATTGGATATCATAGTCGAAAAGGAATAACCCGCTTCGATTCTAAATAGAAAATGCCAGACATAAGCGTATTTTAGACATCTATTTACTGCATACATAGGATCCGGTCGTGATATAAATGCTAAATTTGTTAGTCTCCAACTTGAACGCGCCATCCGACTGCTCATCCAACTCGAACTCGTCGACAGACTGCTCTTGATTGATCTAATTTAAAACAAAAATAAGAATTGGTTACATACCCAAAACACAACAACCCACCACCACAATCGGATCGTTCTCTTTCTTAAGTACCGCTCGATAAATCATAATTCCGAATGCTTTCTTGGCGCTTAGCGATGCCTTGAGAAATTCGATCGCATCCCGAAAGATCAACCGCTGAAATACACAAATTGTACATTTGCAAAAAAATCAAATGACCAACCATTTTGTGAAATCGGTGTGCCAAATAGACGGACATGTTTTGGGAAGTGAGCAGAATCGAATCCGACGTATCCACTATTGGAATTTCTTTGCACAATTCATAGACCAATTCATTGCACATCCGCCGATTGCTAGACTTTGATTGAAAAAGATTCACTTATTCTTTAAACCAATCCAATTTCCCGATCCAAAGTCCAAACCTTGCTTCCATCTCCTCCTGTTGAGGTTGTCCAACTGCGGACTCTTTGACGGAAAGGCTGCCAAACTTAAAACTTGAAAGATACCTAATATTAATATTCACGTTCTCATTCATCAAGAGGTCAGGGCAAGGATTGAGAGGTCAAGAGAAATGAATGTTCCATTTCTGTGTTCCCATATTCCCATTTGCCCTGTCGTTGGGTCTGGTCGTGAACTGGTTGTCCATCTCTTTCTTTTTGCCCATCTCCACACACCCCCATTTCACCTGTCCCAATCCAATCCTTCCCAGGGGCACTGTTTTGTACGACCCACACATTTAAGGGTTTTGGGCATTTGGGGTTCAGTGGTGGGCGGATTAAAAGATCCAAACCAAATCAATAAATGTAGCCATTACCTAGGTAGTAATCATTTTTATTAATTACCTAAATAGGTACCTAGTATCTAGGTTGAGCATTGTCATTATTCGTTAACATTCGAAATGAGTCAATGCTGCGTGTGTAAGACGAATTACCAAGGAAGTCACATGTGCAAACTGTGCTTAGAGCCCTGCCACGCCTCCTGTGAACACTCCACTGCCGATGGATTTGGAGGACAAGTCGTGTGCTTCAAATGCGCTGCTAAAGATGTTGATCCGGATTTGGAATTGAACAAACAAGTTGGACTGGATGACGACCAAATCGAAGATGAACAATCGGAGGAAGATGAGCCTCAACTTGAATTGAAGGAAGGCGAGAACAAGGCCAAGAAAGGGAGGCGTCGCAGCATTCCTGCATCCACAAAAATTGAGTCTGTCGAATGGGCCCGCCAACATTCCGTCAACGCAGCACCAAAGAAGTTCAAGGTGTCCCGCTCCTGCATCATTGCGTGGAAGAAACAGGAGAATCAGATCCGAGAGCAACTGTGATTTGTGCATTTTGTCCCAGCCAATTATTTCATTTTCAGGCAATCAAATGGCGGACACACGCCCAAAAGATTGCATGGTGGAGGCAGACGCGTCACACATCCGGAATTGGACAATGAATTGGTCAATTGGATCAAAGAGATGCGCGAAAATGAGCTGCCTATTTCTGGCCGTATAATCCGAGAAAAGGCACAAAAGATTTTCACCGGCACTGGACTCAAGGTTCACACACAAAAACTGCAAATTAAAATACGCATCCTCAGATGAGCATCGGATGGCTCCAATCATTTCTTAAGCGTCACAATTTTGTACTTCGAAGGCGTCAAAAGAAATAAGAAGAGTTTCAATTAATGGAACTGGTCAAAGTTTTGACAATTTCTAGCTTTAATTGACAAGAAATACCAAACCTCTGAAAAATCTGTTTGATTTATAAATTTTCGAAAAAACAATTACAAACACTGTGAAGTGTGAACCATGATGATTGTTAAATTTATGGGGTCAAAAGATACAGAGTCATTGAGTGATCAGTGAAAAAAAATGTGTGTCATCATGCTAGTGACCAATTCCGCGCAATCATTCTCGTTGTCGTTCATTTCATTGTTAGGGGAACGACTCAATGCGTGGATATACCACCTGGCCTTGATATTTCGAGTGTTTTTGAAAGCAATTGGTATTCGAATAATTTTTTAAATAAATTATCTCATGATTGATAAATGATAATAATAAATATTATTATCTTAAAGGATGGCAAAGCTATTGTTTTGTAAAAACCAAAATCACAAAAATATTCGCCTGCGGCGCGAAAAACAAGTGATTTTGAATTTTCATAGATGATAAATGTCAAATAATGGGGTCAACCCAACTCGACCAGACCCAGCTCGACCAGACCCAACTCGACCAGACCCAACTCGACCAGGACCCAACTCGACCAGAACCCAACTCGACCAGGACCCAACTCGACCAGACCCAACTCGACCAGACTATTAAATAAAAATAGAATA